>QEOT01007544.1:59741-131145 GCA_003123785.1 Pterocarya stenoptera
GGAGGAAGAAGCAGCGAGATGGACAGTGGCAGGAGGGGGTTTCCCGAGCAGAGATGGCTTGTGATGATTGCGGGGTTCACGGCCAGGGGGATAGCCGATAACACGCCAGCAACGGTTGCGCAGATGGCCATCCTTACCGCATTCGGTGCATTTGAGAGGTGGCCGTTCATGAGAAGAGCTCCGAGCAACAAGAGCATGATTTTCTGGGTGGATGCGGGACACTTGAAGTAGCCGCTGTTGTTCCTCTTGAAAGAGGATAGAAAAAATCTTGTTCAGAGATGGAAGAGGATCGGTAGCAAGGATTTGGGATCGAAGAGCAGCGTATGAATCATTGAGACCGAGAAGAAACTGAAAGACACGTTCATCTTCGGCCCTTTTTTCCAAGGTACTGGCATCGGTGAGAGGTTGGAGATTTCCCAACTCATCCCAGAGTTGTTTGATGCTGTTGTAGTAGTCGGGTATGGAAAGTTGATTTTGGTGAAGGTTGGAGATCTCTCTTTTCAGATGGAATAGACGAGCATTATTTCCATGGCTAAAACGAGATTCGAGATCAAGCCAAACATCTCGAGGATCATCGTGATAGTCCAAGGAATTGGCTAGGGAAGGAGTGATTGTGTTGAGAATCCAAGTTAGGACCATATCTTTGGTTCGGCTCCATTGGGCATAATCAGGGGATGTTTTTGCTGGGGGTTTGAGAGTGCCATCTACAAAGGAGAGCTTGTGTTTAGCATTGAGTGCACAGCGAATGGCACGCTGCCATTTGGGAAAATTGTCACCGGTGAGGAGACCAGAAACGAGAACAAGGCTTGGAGAATCAGAGGGGTGGAGGAGATATGGGGAAGAAGGTGGTGGAAGATTTGGATTTGGAGGGGGATCGGTTGCAGAAGCCATCGGCAGGGGAAAGGGGTAAGTCAGAATCTGTTTTGGCCTGATACCATGTTAAACAATAGGTTTGCTGAATAAATCATCTTCTTATTCATTGAAATGGTTTACAAATATATATCTATGTACGAGTGATGCTTTACATGGAAATAAAATCAAATATATGCTATACAAGGAAATCAAATATTGGATAGCAAAACTGGTGGGATGTGCTAGAATCATTGAGATTCGGTTTTGCTAGATGTGCTAGAATCATGGAGATTCTGGTGTGCTGTAATAACTAGTTTCAAAATGTCAAAGATACAGTCAAATGGTCCCACCATTCCCCTGAAAGTTTCCTAGTTAAATCTACATATGCAGGAATCTCAATCGAGTCAAATGCTCTCAACCCTCTCCAACATGGAAAAAATTGTGGGAGAATGCAAACTCGTTTAAAATCCCTTCTTTGGAAAGTGTTACACAATCGTATAAGCAATAACAGCAAAGACCTAAGAAATTACGAGTTACTACAACTAATAGCAATAACAGCAATCGTATAAGCTTATTATTAGTTGTATTTCCAGGAAATCCAGAAAAAGAAAAAGTGAAAGAAACTATATAATGTGAAAGAGGCAGTTAGAAGAGATGGCACACTTACAAGATTATCAATTTAGATGACTGTGCTTGCATAATGCACTGAAAGTCCAGTAGGTCCCAATCTCTGGCGATGCTTAGGGATTCATTTACGAGTTTTGCTATATACAAGCAAGTTTGCGTACCAATCTGCGTATTAATGCTGTTTCTTTTATATTCTAAATTCAAACTAGCACTATTTTTAATAAAGTCTACTTTCTGACCGATCATATTGAATGGGTGCGCGTATTAGTGCACAGAATCGCTTACAACTAGATTTTTCCTTCATCTACTGGTTTGTGAGCGACTGAAAAGTGTAGATAGAAACATAAGTAACACGTTTGTTATAACTATTTTTCTTTTGAATTGGTAATCGAGAAGTTTTATTCATAAGAATAGACAAAACCCAAGTACACAGAGAGTATACGTTTGTTATAACTATTAAGCATGATTTAGTCAAAAATCAACCAACGTAATGGTGGGCCTGGATTAAGAGAACAACAACCTTAAAATGTCACTTTAAACCGCATATTATTTCATAAAGGGCCAACACAAACCATTTGTTTCTGATCATAAACTGATTAAAATTACTCAAATACTGCCTTGCTTACTGAAGCTATCCTTGAAAATGAACTATAGATGATGTATTTGACATGTAAACATGGTGATGACGTTGATGATAATATTATTATAGGTATAATTGGGTGTTTGAACAATATATTACTTAAAAAGATGAACATGAAACAAAGTGCTTAAACTCAGTTAACACTCTAAATGTAGACATACTAGTACTGCTGAAGGCATTATGTATTTCCAAATGCAAGAAACGAACAATATCTACAAGCTTCTCCATCACCTGTAATCCAAATGCAAGAACTGAATATATATACTATATATATTTGTCCTCATATCATGCATACTATTTGTCCCTATCACACTTGGCTACCATGGCCACCAATCGTAGACAGATATTGAGAAGGAATTGCTTGGAAACAGTTTTAGAGCACCTAAACATTTGAATGCTAAAGATTATAGATGGAAACTTTAAACATTCGTCTGCATGGTCGCTCTAGATCACTTTAACTGATGTTATGGGTAAAGAAAACAAGAATCTGACAATGGACTTAAAAGTGAGAAATGAAGATCTCTTTCTTGGTTGGACAAATGGACTATTTCTAACATGAGAGACCAGGAATTTATTAGTTGTCTTAAAAATGATGGTGGGAATATTGTACATATCCCTGAAAGTGGCATACCATTAAAATATGAGGAGGACGCGTAGTGTTAAAATTATTCAAAAAGAGATATGCTTTCGGCTGGATGCAATGAGTACCTTAGTTTTACACCCTCCAATGGGGACACAACCACGTCAGCTTTCTAATATCTTTACAATAGGAATGTAACTAGTCATGTTTGAGCATATTGCAAAAAATGTAACTAGAATATATTGCCAGAAATGTAATTAGTTATGTTTCTGGCGATATATTCAAACAGGATGAGTCTTCCAAGGCTGGAACGTTCCTTTCTAAACTAAATTCTAAAAAACATATGAAACTATATACGTGAGAATGTCATACATGTGATTTGATATTATCAGCAGTGATAGCAGGCTTGCTCAAATAAATAGGCCTCTGCATACACATATGCACACAAAGGCATGCACGTATGCACGCACACACATGCACAATGTCCGATACAAATCACATTTAGAATTGACAAACACAATACAATTAGCAATGAAGTGCATCTAAAGCACATTGATGCATACTTCAATTTCTATCCAAAGGAAGTAACAAGTCTCAAAGGCACCCCTGAGTGTGAACAGATTGGCCTTTGTTCAATCTCTCACACAAATCCCCTTTGACTTGATGCTCGAGTTAGGGATAATCCTTGGGTATTCAAAGTTTATCCAACAACCTTGCACTCGATGAGATGCTACATCAATCTGGTTATTTTTTGTGCCACAGGATGTATTTAATATACTTCATTAAAACAAATTCCAAATTGTCTGAAACTTGTCAGATAAAAATGGATATAACATCCATTTCTAGGTAGTGTTGGTAGACACTATTCCAACACCATTCTTATTAGCTACAGGTCTGACAGCAACATCCCAATTTAGTTTAAGCCAAGTTGTTGGTGGAGCTTCCCATTGTATAACCATCTATTGATTTAAGGAAAATACTGTTTTATTAGACTGTTTGGTTGCTTCTTTGAAATCTTTATATGTCTGTCTAGCTCGATTGAAAAGGGCAGAGGGATGCAAAAAACTACCTTCAAATACTTCCTAAACCATAAGTTTCTTACTATTTCTGCAAACAAAGCTATTTCCTTCTGATAAACTCTTTGAAGTATTTGCATAAATATATTTCCAAAATCATCATTTGTGATAGAGGCTTTCCGGATTTTCCTACTGCATAGCATCTAAACATCTTGTGTAGATGGAAATGTCCATAGAAGATGGCCTGGAGTTTCCTCTATTTTCCTGCATATTGGACAACCAGAATCTTTGAGAATTTTCCTCTTGTATAAGTTCATTTTAGTAGGCAAAGCATCTGAACAAGCACGCCGTATGAACACTTTAACAACACTAGTGGTGTGCATCTTCTAGATTTCTTTCCAAAGTTCACTATGAGCACCTTTGACTGAGATTCCCTTGTGTTGACTTCTTGTTGCTGTTTGTGTTAATAATAAGCACCTTTTACAGAGAATCAACCATTACGAGTAGCCTTCCAAACCAATTTATCCTCACAAGATGTTACACTAACAGGTAACTTTAAGATTTCCACAATATCGTCCTCAATAAAGATCTCTTTTAGTAGATTTATGTTCCACCATCCAGTTTGTTGATCTATTAAGTTTGCCACAACTGTAGAAGCTGCATCAATTTCATTGGTGAATCGATTCTGCTTGGTCTTGCCCTTGGCATTCATTTATCTTGCCATTTATGTATCTTTTTCTATCCCCAACACGCTATATTAGACCTTCCTTAGTGATATTAATAGCAGAACTGATGCTTCTCCAATTGAAAGAATGTCTTGACCCTAATTGAGCTTGAAGAATAGAACTAGGGAAGTATTTGGCTTGGTAGATTTTGGCAGTTAGAGAATTTGGATTGATCAGCATCCTCCAAACTTGTTTGTCTAGTAGAGCTAAGTTGAAACTTACTACTAAATTCCTAAAACCAAGACCACCATTTGTTTTACCATAACTTGTATAATTCTAACTTTTCTAGTGTAGTTTGGAGTTGTTATCTTGAGATCCCCACCAGAAGTCTGACATTATGTTGTTAAGCTTTTTGCACAATACATTTTGTAGTAAAAAAACACTAATGGTATATGTAAGAATGGTTTGGATATCAGCCTTGATCAATATTGTTTTCCCAGCTTGTGAGAGAAACTTAATTTTCCATTTTTCAACTCTTTTACTCCCCCCTTTTCAATAATTCCTTGAAAAGCTGTCATTTTTTATCTACCAATGAGATATGGAAGGCCTAAGTATTTCTCCATATTTGAAAAAGCTCATAAACCAGCAAATTGCATGATATATCACCTTGTTTATTGCTTAGTGTTCCTATATGTTATTATATTATGTATGGTAGTAATACTATCATGTTTACATATACTAAACTATTATTTTATTTATATTATAGTATAAGTATATTATTTTAAAAATATTAGCTCATACTAGTACATTATTGAATTTAACTATAAAAGTTCTATATTAGTATATATGATCGATTTCGAACAATATGTACAATATCGGATTTCGAATCAGAGTTAGAGGGGTAAAATCGGAATCGGAGTCGGTGTCTCTCCGGTGACACCTCCAACTACGACTGAAAAATTAAAAATAAATCCAACTCCGACTGTCGGTGCTTCGATTCCGACGGTGCGGAGTTGGATTGTAATGACATCAATGACTGGGTTATGGAAATTCTCAATCCTAACAAATAATCTGAATCTTATAACAAAAGAAATTCATCAATTTCAATTGTTTGTTGTTCTTGCTATGGATAATCTTTGATTATTGGGAAATTAGATTATTCATGAGTCCACCAATTTATCTCTAGAACCCTTAGATCTTATAAAGACCATATCAATGTTTGGGACTGGGAACTTTTAAACAGCAACCCCATCTTATCTCTCATCACCAGAATACTTCTCAATCTTTTTGATGTGGCAGCAAGGTCAAGTGGTAGTACTGCAACAACAATTCGTCGAGCACATGATCGTTCCTTAACATTTGTAGTAACAAATTTTATAAGCAGCACCAATCCGAGCTAAGGAGAAGCCATGGCAACATTCGTAGGAGTTCAAACTCTTTCTCAACACCTTAGAAAGATCATCATTGAAGGGGATCCTCTAGTAATCATCAAAGCTATAGAGTAGCCTAAAAAAGCATTAGATTAGACAATAGAAGGAATAGTCAGAGACACAAGATTCCTACTCCATGAATTTGAAAGCTGTATGGCAGTTACAATACATTGATCCCATAATCGATGCACGCATTCTCTTGGGCAATGGGCAGCTTCTAGCAACTTGTATAGAAGCATCCCACAAGATTCCTACTCCATGAATTTGAAAGCTAGATGGCAGTTACAATACATTGATCCCATAATCGATGCACACATTCTCTTGGGCAATGGGCAGCTTCTAGCAACTTGTATAGAAGCATCCCTCTAAGAAAATTTACATAGTGCCTATTGGATTTCATAGTGACAACATGACCTTCCTTATTTAACTTTCCTAATATGTATATATATACTTCCTTACTTAGAAAGATCATGTTCCTTACTTAGACAGATTATGTAAATAGCTCTCGTTTCCTTTTGTAGACAAATTTGAATGCTGTAAATTTGGCTTGATTCTAGCCTTGTATCACGCACACTTGTGCCTATATAATGAAAGGAAATCCTCAAAAAGGAAGCTTTCAATCGAATTTGACAAGGTTTCAGAGCCAAACCTTAGAAATATTTATGGTTCTTCCTCGTGGGAATTGCTTTTCGTTGGTGGACACTAGTGCTACCATTGTTGGCAATGCCTGTGCGAATTATGGCCTTCGATGTCACACGCTCCAGAGAAGATTCTAGAATCAAGAAGAGGAGAGAGAGAATAGAGAGAGAATTTAGAGAAGAGAGGAAGTATCCAATTTGTATTTGTATTCTTCAATCCTTCAAATGTACATACTGAGTTCCCTTTTATAGACTTGTATTCTGATGTATCTACTGGGCCCATGATGGGCTTACATGCTTATTGATTAGTCCTGCCCTACATGCTTATTGATTAGTCCACTCTAATTCGTAAGGCCAGTGTAACTACGCCCGGTCCATGCACTTAAGCCTCTGAGTCAAATCCTTCTTCACTCTGAATGTCTCCGAGTCCCAGACTCCCATTGCCTTTCGCATTCTTTGCCCTAGCCCGTGACATTACCCTCATCCTCAAAACACCTTACCCACATGGTGTGGAAACACCGCTGCCAGCGAGTGAAACTCCTCCCACGTGGCATCCTTTACGGTCTGACCTTGCCATCTGATCAACACGTCGACAACAGCCCGATTGTTAAGCTTCTGAAGTCTTCGATTGAGAATCTCCGCTAGTTTTGGCTTGATGAGGCCCACTGCATCATCTACAGGAGGTAACTGGGGAAGAACCATCACAGAGGAGCCTAACTTGCGCTTCAGTTGAGACACGTGAAATACTGGATGGACTTGAGATGAAGTTGGAAGTTCCAATTGATACGCCACTGTACCAATCTTCTAGAGTACTCGAAAAGGTTCGTAAAATCTTGTAGCCAGCTTCAAGGACTGACGCTGAGCCACCAAAGATTGTCTGTAAGGATGCAATCTAAGCTAAACAAAATCCCCTTTAGAAAAATTTTGCCCCTTCCGTTTAAGATCCGTAAACTTCTTCATTCGATTCTAGGCTCGATGTAGGTTATCTTTTAACAAACGGAGCATCTGATCTCGATCCAGTAGTTGTTGATCAACTTCAGCCACCCGAGTGGTCCCTGGCATATAAGACACAAGCCGTGGAGGTGGAATCCCATACAAAGCTTGGAATGGAGACAACTTTGTGGATGAATGCACTGAGGTATTATACCAATATTCTGCTAGTGATATCCATTGCACCCAATCTTTTGGTTGATCCCCAACAAAAAATCTCAAATAATTTTCCAATGCTTTGTTCACAGCCTTAGACTGCCCATTTGTTTGTAGATGATAGGCAGTGCTATGACATAACTGTACATCATGGAGCTTAAAAAGCTCCCTCCAAATTGTGCTAGTGAACACAGGGTCCCTATCTCAAACGATAGACTTAGGAAAGCCATGTAACCTTAATATATTTTGTAAGAACAATTGTGCAATTGTCTTAGCTGTGTAAGGATGAGATAGAGACACAAAATGGTTGTATTTAGTTAATCTATCAACCACCACCCACAAAACCGAGTGACCTTTAGAAACTGGCAGACCCTCAATAAAATCCATCAAGATATCTGTCCAAGGCAAATCTGGAATAGGCAAGGGTTGTAACAGCCCATTAGGTAAAGCTTGTTCCACTTTGATCCTTTGACAAATATCACAACTTTTCACAAACTCCTTAACAGCCTTCTTGAGCCCTGTCCAAAAAAAAGTTCTCCTCACTCGGTACAGTGTTTTATCCACACAAAATGTCCCCCTTCTGCATTGCTATGAAGCAATTGCAGAATCTTCTGAATGAACATAGGATCCTTGGGTAGGTAAAGTCTATCTTTATAGAATAGGAAGTCTCCTCTCACAGAAAACTTAGAGGAAGAGACTTGAATTTCAGTCACCTTTTTCAACAACTCCTGTAAATCCTTATCTTTAGAATAGCTCTGCTTAAGTTTAGCAACCCAACTCACAGTAGGAAATGAAATAAGAAACAAGGAAATTGATTCTTCACATTGCCTTGAGAGTGCATCTGCCACTCTATTATCCACTCATTTCTTATATTCCACAATAAAATCATAGCCTAAAAGTTTAGTTATCCACCTTTGTTGCATAGGTTTACCTACCCCTTGCTCCAAAAGGTACTTTAGGCTTTGATGATTAGTCTTAATAACAAATGACTGACCCAATAGATAAGGCCTCCATCTCTGAACTGTTGACACTAGCGCAAGCAATTCCTTCTCATAGGTAGATAGAGCTAGAGCTCTCCCCTTCAAGGCTTGGCTGTAAAATGCCACAGGTCTGGCTTCCTGCATTAGAACAGCCCCAATCCCTATACCCGAAGCATCGCACTCGATAACAAACCCCTTAGAAAAATTAGGAAGGGCCAAAATTGGTGGTTGAGTCACTACCACCTTCAATTTCTCAAAGGCCTCTTGTGCTTCAGGTGATCATGCAAAACTGTTTTTCTTGAGTAAGGCTGTAAGAGGAGCAGCAGTACTCCCATACCCTCTAATAAATTTCCTGTAATAACCAGTTAACCCCAAAAAGCCTCTTAAAGACTTAATGGAAGTAGGAGCTGGCCAATCAACCATAGCTTGTAGCTTAGCTGGATCTGTCCTTACACCATTCATAGACACCAAGTGTCCCAAATAATCCACCTCAGCACAACCAAATCTGCACTTACTCATCTTGGCAAATAATTGGTTTTCCTTCAAAATATCCAGTGTAATCTTCAAATGCTACACATGCTCAGCCTCAGTTTTACTATACACTAGAATATTATCAAAAAATACTAGAATAAACTTCCTCAAATAGGGCTTAAAAACCTAATTCATCAAGGACTGAAATGTAGAGGGAGCATTAGTCAAGCCAAATGGCATGACTAAAAATTCATAATGACCCTCATGAGTCCTAAAAGTCGTTTTAGGGATATCTTCATCCCTTACTCGAATCTGGTGGTAACCTGATCATAAATCCAGTTTAGAATAAATTTTTGAGCCACACAATTCATCAAGTAATTCCTCCACAACCGGGATAGGAAACTTATCTTTTATCGTCTCGTTATTCAAAGCACAGTAATCAATGCACATTCTCCAGCTCCCGTCAGCTTTTCTCACCAGTAAAACTGGAGATGAATAAGGACTTTGGCTTGACCGTATCACCCCATTCTGCAGCAATTCCTTGATAATTTTTTCAATTTCCTATTTCTGAAAATATGGATAACGATAAGGCCTAACTGATACAGCCTTTGACTCAGGTTTAAGATGGATAGAATGATCACGGGATCTATTTGGGGGCAACGCTTTAGGCTCAGCAAAAATCTCCTTCTAATCAGACAAAAGCTCCTGAATCACATGAGAGGGCTTTACCATTTCGATTTGCCCTTCCGTCAATTGCAATACTACTCCTTTTTTCTCCAATTTTCCCAGTTTAAAACTGGAAGCCTTTTCCACTAAATTGGACTGCTCCAGTCCCTTCAACACAATCTGTTTGTCCAAGTGGAAAAATTACATAGTCAATTCCTCAAAATTCTACAGTATATTGCCCAATGTTTGCAGCCATTGTATTCCCAAAACAACATCACAGCCAGCCAATACTAAAACAAATGCATCCATAGTGAACATTGTTCCTTCTATTAACATAGGAATTGCAGTACAACTTCCTTCACTTACAATCTACTCTCCATTAGCAACCTTCACCTTCACTTTATCATCTTTATTCAACTTAAATTGCACTTTATCCACCACTGATGGATCTACAAAGTTGTGAGTGCTATCAGTGTCAATTAAGATCACCACCCAATTTTTACCAGTTCGATCCTTAATTCTCATTGTTTTAGGTTCCACATCACCTGTAATAGCATTTAGAGATATTTCAGGTTTTTCTTCATTCTCCCTGATACACACAAAATTATTTTCTTCTTTCTCTTCAGCATTTAGAACTTCAGGGAATTCATCCACCACTTCTTCAATCAAGAACAACTTTGGACTTCTACACTTATGGCCAGGAATCCATTTTGATTCACAATAGTAACAAAGACCCTTTTCTCTCCTGTCTGTCATCTGAGATTGAGAGATTTTCTGGACTGGTACACTAGCTACTCCAGAATTCCTGCTGCTGTTGTCAAGAACAAGATTCTTACTCGTGTCAGTACCAGAACCCCAGGCCCCTCTAACTCCACTATTAGAGCTAAAACTCCCATTATACCTTGAGAATTTTTTACTGACTTGTACATATTCCTCTTGTATCTTTGCTAGACCATAGGCAGTCAAAAGTGATGTAGGACTGAACATCCTAACTGGTAATCTTATTTCATCTTTAAGACCACTCAAGAAACAACTTAGTTTGTAACTTTCTGACAGTCCTCTCAACCGATTAGACAAAGCCTCAAAATTCTCTTTATAATCCTTCACTGAATCTGTTTGTCTCAGCCTTGTCAAGGCCTCCATAGGATCATCGTAAGAGTTAGCTCCAAACCTCATTAACAAGGCTTTAACAAATACATCCCAATCTGTCAAGAAACCAGATTCCTCCAGATCTTGAAACCAGGTGAGGGCCCTGCCTTCCATATGAAAGGATACTAAAGACAATTTTTGTTGAGGTATTGTATTGTGGTAAGCAAAGAAATGATTAACTTTGTACAACCATCCTACTGGATCCTCTCCATTGAAGGAAGGAAAATCGAGCTTCACATACCTGGTATGACTTCCATAAACAACTTTTAAATTTTGATGATCTCCACTATGATTTCCTGTTGTAGATGAGTCACCATTTTTGTTGTGATTGACTTTCTGTATTTCTGTAGTCAATCCTTTCAATTGCACGACTAAGGACTCCAAAGTTCTCTGCTGAGTGTTGAAAGAACGTTTCAAAGATCCAACCTCCATTTCCAAAGCTTTCTGATGAGATTCAGTAGCTTTCTTGAATGTGGAAAATGAATCTTGAAGCTGATTCAAGCGTGTACCTTTTGCCATTTTGAAGAAAGTGAGACTGATCGACAATCTCTGATACCAATTGTCACACGCTCCAGAGAAGATTCTAGAATCAAGAAGAAGAGAGAGAGAATAGAGAGAATTTAGAGAAGAGAGGAAGTATCCAATTTGTATTTGTATTCTTCAATGCTTCAAATGTACATACTGAGTTCCCTTTTATAAACTTGTATTTTGATGTATCTACTGGGCCCATAATGGGCTTACATGCTTATTGATTAGTTCGGCCCTACATGCTTATTGATTAGTCCACTCTAATTCGTAAGGCCTGTGTAACTAGGCCCGGTCCATGCACATAAGCCTCTGAGTCAAATCCTTCTTCACTCTGAATGTCTCCAAGTCCCAGACTCCCATTGCCTTTCGCATTCTTTGCCCTAGCCCGTGACATTCGATTTTGCTGGGCTGTGTTATTTCTTGGCTTTCGGTAGGTTCTGTGAAGGATGTGAGGTTTATGAAAATTTCTGTGGTGGATTTGTGGCTTTCGACAGTCTCTGTGAAGGATTTGGGCATCTCGACAGTTTCTATGAGTTGTTTTGGTTCGCGATGCTTTTTGTTCTTTTGGTTTGTGACAGTTCTCTTTTTTGGTTCTTGGCATTCCAATTTCTAGTGTTGCGTAGATACGTGAGGTATTCTTCTTGGCTTTTTTTTTTTAAGAGCATACTGTCTTCATACTCTTTTGCTGTGAAATTCATGGGTAATAATTATTCTGTCTGAGAATTTCAATTTCACTTATTTGTCTTGGGAAAAGAATTATGAGGTCATATAGACGGTAGTGATCCTGCTCCAATTGAGCTTTCTAAATTGGCTTAGTGGAAAATCAAATATGCTAGGGTGATGACATGGATTTTAGGCTCTATTGATCCTCTTATTATTCTTAATCTGAGGCCATATAAGATTGCTAAAAATATGTGGGAATACTTAAGGAAAGTGTATACTCAAGACAATTCTCTGGCATTTTCAGTTGGAGTACGAGATCGCTAGTTACAGTAAGGGCGATCTCTCCATTCAAAATTATTTTTTTGGGTTTAATAATATATGAGGACAATTTATTGACATGATTGTAAAGGATGTGTCTCACTTACTGTCTGCAACCATTCACTTGCGTGATAACAAGAAGTTTTGGCGTGATATAGCTTGGAAAAACTCCGATGTTTAAGTTAGTAAATGCCACAAACAATTTAGAATTCAAAAAAGAGTTTATCGGTGTGGATCATAACCGAACTGATCACGTATCTATATGAAATCTCTATCTTCCTGTAAAAGGTGTTGCGTGGGGTGTATGACTTTGTTGGACCTTGGACTCTCTAGTTGCCTTCGGTTAACCAAGAGCCTTTTATATTGGACTCCCTTCAGATTTGGGCTTTTAACTCAGAATGAGTCCTAAACTAAAATAGGTCCTCTAGCTACCCTATTAATTCTCTTCGCCCAATGATGTAGAGAATTCATGTTGATAAATCTTGCTGCCTCATAAGTGTCATGAACCTCGTTACGGGCCCTCCCCCAACATTTTTTTTTTCTCCAGCCCTATTTTTTTTAATGACTCACTACGGGCTTGCGTAGGGCGTATGGTGCATAGGAAAGCAAATGGCTATTTGGGACAGACCCAACCCATTTATGAACTATTGAGTTCTCGCTGGTTTTTCATATTCCTCTTCCTGCGCCATTTCATTTTTCCAAAAATCGAGGAGCCCTTATGATTTCCTACTGATGTGGCGAAAGGGGAGGGGGTTTTTGTATGACGGTTTCTCTTTAGCTTTAGTGTTAGGCCATAATGTTCACGGCTACTGGTGTTCCATATTCACCTACCTTTAAATACCATTTCTCTATTTTCTTCATTCCTCTCTTTGCTCATTCTCCTCCTTGTGCCTTTCTTGCCTGTACTTCAATTCTTGTTCCTGTTTCTTGTCCATCATTTCTTCTTTGTCTTTGTGCATATTTTCCCTTTCAATTTCAATGGTTGAACAAGGTGATACCTCTGTACAAACCTTCAACATCCAAGAGGGTACGACCTTTGACGGGCATGGGTGGCATTCTGCCCTCCGAGAGAAGCATCTTCCCTCAATTCGGGAGGAATATCGCATCCCTAAGGAGGTGGTGATGGAGGTTCCCCCATCGGGATGTTGTGATGATGAGGGTTTTGCAGGCAAGGTTACTTTGACCACGTCCCTAATGACCCATGGATTGAGACTTCCCTTATGTCGCCCCTTCACAATATCTAATTTACTCCAAATAGCACCCGCCCAGCTCCCTTTTGCCTGGAGGACTTATCTCTGCTCCCGTATTGTCTTCCGCATGGTTTTGGAGCCTCTCGGGGATGTTTACCCCGCCCTGACTGCCTTAGAGTTTTTGACTTTTTACTATGTGAGATCCGTTACCAAGGGCAATGTTGTCGGCTTTCGCAAGAAGGATAAAGGGCAGGCTTTGGCCCAATTTGAGAGTCGGTATTCTAGTGCTAAAGCTTGGAATTCCAGCTTTTTCTTTATCTCTAGCCTGGGCTTAGACTTTCCCCCCCAAGAGATCCCTTTCCGAGATTTTCTAGTTAGGGCGATTTGGCGCCCTCTTCCTAACTAGAAGAGTTTGTGGGCAACCATGCCGCCTTTGTCGTGTCATGAACTGTCCCGAATTGAGATCGTCCACTCTTGGGCTGCGACCCACCCTGAAGATCTGGGGATTGATTTCTTGTTGATGCCCGATTATATTGACCATTTTTTATGTCCCCCAACTGCTCCCATGTTCAGGGGCCTTCGTTTATGATTTCGGATGTAATCCCTGCTCTTTTACAAAAACCCTCAGAGAAAAATAAGGAGAATAGCCATTCTGAGCAAGGGAAGAAAGAGAAGAAGAAGAAAAGGTCTGAGAAGAAAGAAGGCGAGGAGAAGAGGGAGGTGAGGAGCAAGAAAAAGAACGAGGATAAGAGCCAGAGAAAAAGGCTCGTTCTGAAGGCTCTCCTCCCTCATTGCCTCCACAAAAGAAAACCCTGGCACCTTCGGAGGGCGTCAAGGCCCAGACACCCACGCTGCCAGAAGCTTTGGCACCTTTGGAGGGTGCCCAAATTCATACGCCTATGCGGTAGTTGGAGGAAACTGTTGTACCTTCAGGGGGTGGTCAGACTCAACCGCCCACCCCGCCAGTTATTGCTGCCCTTCCATCACCTTGTGGCTCATCTGAGATGCCATGTTCTTCTGGCCTGTGAGATGTTGAAAGTTTGGCTAGCACGGCTCTTTTTGATTTGGTGGCCATCTTTCAGGTCGAGCCACCCTTGCTAGCAAGCCCACTGGCTGCCGCCCCTATACTTGAATTTCCAGTGGTTAAAGGTCGAGTGAGGGGAGGCGAGCTGGATGCTGAGGTTGTGGATGCTACAGTACCGCGCTACAGTAACTCGGCTACAGTACCTCTTTAAACCCTAGTTCCTAAAAAGTAACTTTCCAAATAAGCCCTTGGCCAAAATACAAGGCCTTCCCAAAAACCTTGGTTCATAAGAAATAAGACATATGTAGACCAAACATTCTCAAGCCCACTTATTCTAAATTAATAAAATAAATCGTTTAACAAATTGAAAGTCTTTAATAACAATAGGCCCAAACAATAACTCTAAGTCATGTCTTCCACAGTTTGTATCAAGTGGATCAAAATTGGTTTTCCTTCTTTCAAGTCCATCTTGAGTGTTGGGCTCTTGCTAGTTTCATCCCAAGTAGATTGCATCAATCTTTACATTGCTTCCTTAGTCTTTTTGGCTCTTGACCTGGTAATTGGCCCATCTGGAACTTGCAAAGGATCTTTAAGACTAGGCCCACCTTAGTTCATATCATTCCCCCTTTCCTAAAAAAGATTCAACCTCGAATCTTCACCTACATCGAAAGGAGAAAGATCAGAAATATTGAAAGTAGCAGAAACATTATACTCACTTGGAAGGTCCACTTTATATGTATTGTTATTAATTTTCTCGAGAATTTGGAAAGGTCCATCTACTCGAGGATGCAACTTAGTCCTTCTATGGGCTGGGAATCTTTCTTTGTGCATGTGAACCCAAACCCCATCTGCTAATTCAAAGATGACACGCCTTCGCCCTTTATTGGCTTGGGAAGCAACCCTTTCATTTTTTGGGCAATTTGAAGTCGAACCCTCTCATGAAGTAACTTTAACAACTCTACCTTCTTCTGTCCATCCAAGCTACCCATGCCATCAACAGGTAAATGCATCAAATCTAAAGGAGTAAGTAAATTAAAACCATAAACAATTTCAAAAGAAGAATAAGAAATAGTAGTATGGATGGTCCTATTATATGCAAACTCTAATAAGGACAAATGATACTCCTGCAAATGTTCATGCAACAAGTCAATGAATGAAAAATGATATTCCCACAAACGTTCATAAAACATATCTAAAGTTTTCCTTACACCAAAATGACCGCTCCAATTATATACAAACTCAATGAATGGCAAGCAACACTCCGACAAACGTTCATGCAACACGTTAACGAATGGCAAATAACACTCTACAAACGTTCATGAAACACATCTAAAGTTTTCCTTACCCCAAAATAACCACTCCAATTATATGCAAACTCAATAAATGGCAAGCAATACTCCTACAAACGTTCATGTAACACATTAATGAATGAGAAATGATACTCTCACAAACGTTCATGCAACATGTCAATGAATGGCAAATGATACTCCCACAAACGTTCATGCAACACGTCTAAAGTCTTCCTTACATCAAAGTTATCCAACAAACCACCATGTCTATTACACACAAGTAACTTATGCATAAAACTAGTAGGCATACAAAGTCTATTCTCTCTAAACAGGTACCAATCTAGTTTATAGAACCAAAGATGCTTTCTCACATGTTCCACACACACTAGCAAAGTCATTGTCATTATCATGTAATTTCTTCTCATATTCAAATCTTAATAACTTTGCATTTAAAATAAAGACAAGGATATACCTTCTTGCTAATGCATTAACCATAAAATTTTCCTCACTATGTGTGTATTTGATTACATGAGGAAAAGTCTCAATACAGTCCTCCCACTTAGCATCCATTCTATTCAATAACTTACATTGTCTCTTCAAGTGTGTCAAGGACTCATGTTCTTCAAAGAAAGGTCGTGTAGGAATTTTCGCAACTGGCACAAAATCAATGTAGTGCTCTATCTCCCTAATAGATGGCAATCCACTAAACACACTGCTAGGAAACACGACCTCATATCCTTGCAACAAAGAGACAACAACACTAGGCAAAGATATGTCAAGTTCGTTAGTATTAAGACTTGCCTTTGTATAAAAACTTACTTTTCTCTTTGTTTTTCTCCCACTTTCTTCACTCTCTCTTTTCTTTCCACTTTCTTTTTCTTTCTCACTCTCTTTTTCCCTTTCACTCCCTTTTTTATTTTCACTTTCTTTTTTTCTGTCACTTTCTTTTTCTTCATCTTTTTTTGAACTCTCAACCTCACAATTGTTTTTCAACTCATTCTCTCTTTTTCTTGATGTCTCAGTCTCAGCCTCATCTTTTTTTCTCTCTCATTTCTCTTTCTCTCTCTCCTCTTTTAGGCCTCACTATTTCTTTTTTTCTCAATCTCACATTCATTCTTGACTTTTAGCTCAATCTCACTTTCATTCTTGTTTTTTTAGCTCAATCTCTTATTTACTTTTTCTTTTTTGATCACTCTCACTCTCACTCTTTCTTTTTTGATCACTCTCATTTTCACTCTCTTTTTTGAGCAACCTCACTTTTCAGTTTCAGTTGGTCCCCATGGACCTGTGTTGGAGTTAAAGGAGCAAGTTTGATTGTTTTTCCATCATTTTCAAAACTGTACATGTTCTTTAACCCATCATGGATCACCTTCCTATCAAACTACCGCAGCTTCCCCAACAAAATATACAATTATTTTTTAACTCATTCTCTCTTTTTCTTGAGATCCTAGTCTCACCCTCATTTTTTTTTCTCTCTCATTTCTCTCTCTCTCTCTCTCTCTCTCTCTCTCTCTCTCATTTTCGGCCTCACTATTTCTTTTTTTTCTCAAGCTCACATTCACTCTTGCTTTTTAGCTCAATCTCTTTTTCACTTTTTCTTTTTTGATCACTCTCACTCTTTCTTTTTTGATCATTCTCATTTTCACTCTCTATTTTTTGAGTAACCTCACTTTTCAGTTTCAATTGGTCCCCATGGACCTGTGTTGGAGTTAAAGGAGCAAGTTTGATTGTTTTTCCATCATTTTCAAAACTGTACATGTTCCTTAACCCATCATGGATCACCTTCCTATCATACTGCCACGGCTTCCCCAATAAAATATGGTTAGCATGCATAGGCACAACATCACAAAGCACCACATCCTGATTTTTTTCAATTGAAAAAGAAACTAGCACTTGCTTATTTACCCTAATCTCCCCACAATCACTCAATCACTCAATCACTGCAACTTGTATGGTCTATGGTGTTTCAAGGTAGGTAAACTCAATTTCTCAACTAAAGTAGTGCTAGCCAAATTAATCCAACTCTTCCCATCAATGATCATACTACATACCTTGTTGTTGATGTGGCATCTAGTCTGAAAAATGTTATCTTTCTGCTACTTTGTTCATCTATCCTAATTTGTGGCAACAAGAGACTCACTATACTCTTCATTCTTGTACTCATGTTCAATACTAGACTCACGTTGCCTCCTATCTCTTCTACCTTGTAGATTTCTAATTACCACTTCTTGATGATCCATCGTATCCCTCACTTCACCCAACACCAAATTCAACCGCTCAAATTGTTGTTGCATGGCTTGCATCACAAATGATGATCTATTTGCCATCCCCTTTGGTGATGAGTCACTCCTATGAGACATGGTAATGTGCTGCACAAAAAGAATGTTAGTAGAAAATCTCACACACTCCCTTACGTGTTTACACTCGAATAATGGCACCCCACTCGTGTTTCACTCTTAATTGACTTTTTTTGGATAATAGTCTCACACACTCTTTCTTTTTACCTCAATAGTTTTCCCGCTCAAGTTCTTTAAGAACTAGTTAAAATAAAGACAATACGACCTTGTATTATTCCAATCAGTAATATAGATCCAAGAAACAAGGAAGGCATAAAATGACACGAGACTCCAGGAATTTATACGAGGAAAATAGTAATTATAAAACAAGATACCAAATAGAAAGATTTATTTAGCCCATTTGATGATAAAACTCAATCAACAAATGTCTTTCTTTCTCTTTGTTGTAACTATGTACCTTTGAATATGCTACCTCTTTTTTTTTTCTTTTTTTTTTTGAATTTTTTTCTTCTTTTATTTTCCTTTCTTTTATTTTTCTTTTCTCTAACTCAATCACAAACATAAATATTCAATTGTGAAAATCAGGCAATTGAATTCAAACACACTAGAATTGACAATGAAGTAGAAGAGAATCAATGGAACGATACTCCAAACAATTGACAAACTTAGAGATGCAAGAAACCCTAAAATTTTGAAACCCTAGGTGAGACAAATTTTAGCCAAACCAAATGCCCTAAGAATTTCGATAGCGTACTTTTTGTTTTTGTTTTTTGTTTTTTTTTTGCAACCCTAGAACAATGAAAGCCCTAGAATTAAATTTAAAGATGCAAGAATTAAAAGATAGAATCAGACCTGATTGGAAACCGAGCTCTGAATACCAAATGATATGAATCCGCGGGAATGGAATTCCTTGAACTCACAATCAATTTGAGAACTCACCCAAGAAAGCCAAAATCAAGTCAATGGATGGAGAATCTAGACCCGTTGAGAACTCATTTCAAGAACCTAGCTTATATTAAAATCTAAACCCGTTGAAAAACCTGTCTCAAGAACCCAGATTATAAGGAGGATCGCCACAAATGTTGTGATTTACCTTAATAAGTTCAAAAGTTCAATCAAGAATAAAAGAAGTAAAACTCAACTCACAATGAATAAATTAATCAAATTTCATAAACTCCTTAAAATGAGGTTACAAAGAGTATTTAAACTAAAACCCTAGCCAAAATAAAACCTCATCTTTCAAAAATGCCCTAGAGTGAATAGTGCTGCGGCTACAGTACCGCGCTATAGTAACTCGGCTATAGTAACTCTTTAAACCTTAGTTCCTAAAAAGTAACTTTCCAAATAAACCCTTGGCCAAAATACAAGGCCTTCCCAAAAACTATAGTTCATAAGAAATAAGATATATGTGGACCATGCATCCTTAAACCCATTTATTCTAAACAAAATAAATAAATTATTTAACAAATTAAAAGCCTTCAATAATAATAGGTCCAAATAATAATTCTAAGTCATGTTTTCCACAGCTTGTACTAAGTGGATCAAAACTGGTTCTCCTTCTTTCAAGCCCATCTTGAATGTTGAGCTCTTGCTAGTTTTATCCCAAGTGGATTGCACCATTCCTTGCATTGCTTCCTTGGTCTTCTTGGCTCTTGATTAGGTAATTAGCCCATCTGGAACTTGCAAAGGATCTTTAAGATTAGGCTCACCTTAGTTCCCATCATTAGTCTTTCCTCCCAACTATATGCCTCGGGAGTCCGCCAGTGAGGGGGTGAACTCCAACCTAAGGCTTGCAAAGGCTCCCTCGCTTGGGGTTGGTGGCGTTGCCAGTGGCGGTGCCTCCTCTACCTCCAAAAATGCCCAAGCTGAAGCCATTGTTCAGGTGGCAAACCATTTGAAAGACTAGTTTTCCAAGGTATCATGCGACTTGTTTCCCATTTTTCTTTTTGTTGTGTTACCACGCAGTTCCTTACTTGGGTTGTTTCACTTTCCTTTGTAGGGTATTAATGATCTGGCGACATGAATCATGGCAGATCGCGCCCGCTTAAAGGAGGAGGTCAAGGAGCGGTGGAAGCTGTGCCACATCGCCAAATGTGTGTCTAAGAGGTGGCAGGTGGACAAGGCTGAGCTGGACGCCCTGTTGGAGTAAAAGAAGGAGCTTGAAGTACTGCTAGAGCAGTCAGAGGGTTACTCCCATTCACTGCAAGGCGACTTGGAGGTTCGCGAGGAAGAAGTCCTTCAGCTCTGTGAATCTGCGCGCCTTGCCCAGGAGGCGAAAGTTAGGGATGACTTTTCCTTGAAACTCCTCCAATCTGAAAGGGACTTGGCGAGGTCCCAACTTTCTGAGGCTCAGAGGGACTTGGCCCGCCTTAACTCTGAGCTTCTTGCATGTAGCCAAGACTTAGACTTGTCTCGCAAGGAGTTGCCTTGCTCACAGAAGCAAGGTCAAGAGCTAACACAGTAGCTGGAGGCCTCCCTGGAGAAAATGTGCCTTACTGCCCTTAATCTCTCTAAGGCGCAGGGGGCTTTGGCAGAGTTTCAAGAACGCTATCAGAAGTACAAGAACGACCACAGGGATTTAGACGAGAACCTTAGGAAGGTAAATTTGCTAGCTGTTGCCAAGGACCAGCATCTGGCCTAGAAGAAGGACGAGCTTGCCATTGCCCAGGCTGAGATTGAATGCATGCGTGGTCAGTTGGCTCACGCTCTCGCTACTAGGGATCAAGCCTTTGCTTATGGCTCTGGTGCTGGCATCCTAAGGCTCAGGTCCCGCCTTATGATCGACCCTGTTATGGATCTTGCGGCTTTAGACCGGGGTTTATTCCTTCATGAAGAAAACAATTGCCGCCGGGCTTACACGTTTGGGCGGGATGAAATGCCTGATGCTTTTATAGGTGTACCCCCACTGCCGCCGCCTGCTGATGCTTCTTAGCTTCTTGGGCCCCTTACATTGCTCTTGGAATTTTTGTACTTTTGCTCTTACTGTATCTTCCTTTATTGTAAATAGAGGACATTGGTTTTTTTTTTTTTTCAAAATTTGTAATGGTGCATGTCTATTAAGTTCCGTGCTATATGTTTTTTATTCTGAGCTTTCTATTTTATTTGGGTTGCTTGTTCCTTTGCCTTTGGTCTTGTAAACTACTGGAGTTCTTGAGAGGGGTGGCGTGGTCTGATGACCTCTGCACCCTTTTTACATGGCACTACAAGCTGCTAAGGCTTGCTTTTGGTATTTAGGGGTAGTGTGGTCTGATGACCTTCATGCTTTTTTTACATGGCACCACAAGCTGTTAAGGCTTGCTTTTGGTGTTTAGGGGTGGCGTGGTCTGGTGACCTTCCCGCCCTTTTTACATGGCACCACTAAGACTTGCTTTTGGTGTTTAGGGGTGGTGTGGTCTGGTGACCTCCGCGCCCTTTTTACATGGCACCACAAGCTGCTATGGTTTGTTTTGGTGTTTAGGTATGCTATGGTCTGATGACCTCTGCGCCCTTTTTACATGGCACCACAAGCTACTAAGGCTTGCTTTTGGTGTTTAGGGATGGCATGGTCTGATGACCTCTGCGCCCTTTTTACATGGCATTACAAATTGCTAAGGCTTGCTTTTGGTGTCCACCCTAGTTATGCTTATATTTTATTGAGGATTTACTAACAAAAGGAAAAGCAACGAGTTGTGAGTGGTGACAGGGTAATGTAAATAGTCCCTGAATCATGAATATACATGTAATAACGTGGACATGGAGGAAACAAAATTAACATAAATGGAAATACTGTAAATGCTACGTTTAAAATTTCTTTAAGTGTTCTGCATTCCATGGATGTGGTAGTTCTTTGCCCTGGCTGTCTTTCAGTCCGTACTACCCAGACCTGTTGTTGGCTACTACTAGGTAAAGCCCTTCCCCCATTTTTCCTTCGTTTTGGGTAGTCACCTCGCTTTTCTTCAAGACCAGGTCTCCTACTTTAAAGGTCCTGGGCCTTACTCTCTTGTTGAAGTACTACTTTTCTTTAGCTTTTTCTTGCAACATTCTGGCTTCCGCTATTTCCCTTTCTTCCTCTAACAAATCCTCCTCCATCTTCTTATCTTTTTGGGCGGCCGTGAAATAACACGTTTTGTAGCTTGGGAGCCTTACTTCGACTGGGGCTACCGCTTCACAACCATACGCAACGTGAATGTGGATTCTCCTTTGGAGTTTTTGCCAATGTTCTGTACGCCCAAAGCACCTCGGGTAGCTCCTCTACCCATTCTCTCTTTTTCTCCGTGACCCTTTTCTTTACGATTGAGAGTAATGCCTTGTTTGTTGCTTCTGTTTGACCGTTCGCTTGGGGGTGGCCTGGTGAGGACTACTTCACCTTAATCTTCAACTCCGTATACCATTCTTTGAAATGGTCGAAGTCAAACTGACGCCCGTTGTTTGTCACTATGCTTTGAGGGATCCCAACCTGCAAACAATGTTTTTTCACAGGAATTTTGTCACGGTCTTGCTTGTTATGGATGCTAGTGGTTCTGCCTTCGCCCACTTTGTGAAGTAATTCATAGTTGTAATCACGAATTTTACCCCGCCTCTTCCTGGCAGGAAAGGTCCAACCAAGTCCATGCCCCATTGGGCAAAAGGCCAGGGTGCGGTCATGGAAGTTAACTCCTTTGGAGGGGCGTGTGGTACTGGGGCATACACCTGGCATTCGGTGCACCTTTTACTGAATTCTCGAGCTCCCTCAATGCGTTGGGCCAGTAGTATCTTGCTCTTACCGCCTTTCTTGCCAAAGTTCTCCCACCTGAATGGTTTCCACATATTCCTTCATGTATTTCTGCCAAGACATATTGTGCCTCTTGTGTGGTAATGCATCGTAGTAGTGGGGCAGAGAAATCTCTTTTATAAAGGACTCCATCAATGAGCAGGAACCTCACCGCCTTCCTCTTTACCCTCATTGCCTCTTCCTTCATTTCTGTTAGCTTTCCTTCATATAGGTACTTCACTACCTCGCTCGCCCATTCTGGGATGTTGGAACCCAGGGTGCCCACTTCGGCCCCAACGGCTGGGACCTCGATGACTCTTCGTTCGACTCGCCATGGGAGTGGTGCCTCTTCCATTCTTGAAGCTCTTCATGCCAATTTGTCTGCCACTTTATTGTCCGCCCTTGGTATCTGGGTTATATTGAAATACAAGAGGAGGTCGCTTGCTTCCCAGACTGATTCACCATTATCTGTGAGTCTGACATGTCCTCTATATCGGTCGCCCCTACCTTGGCAGCTATAGAGAGTCCTGTCACGAGTGCTTCATATTCGGCTTTGTTGTTTGTTACTTTGAAAGCCAGTGCTGCCATGTAGTACTGCTCTTGGTTGTCGAGGTTCACCAAATGTATTCCCAGGCCTCCGTCCGCCCGGCAGGATGAGCCATCTATGTAAAGTACCCATGACTTTCCCACTGGGGCGGCCGCGTCTTCTTGGGGGAAACTTGAGAACTCTGCCATGAAGTCTGCCAGCCTTAACCGCTTTCTTGGCATGTATTCTAAGTCAAACTCGCTTAGTTCCATCGACCATCCTATCAATCTCCTCTTGCTGTTTGGTTTCCTTAGGATTTTTGCTAATGGGGCTTCCGTAAGCACCCTTATTGTGTGGGCTTGAAGGTATGGACGGAGTTTTCTGGCCGCCGTTATTAGGGCAAAGGCTAGCATCTCAATCTGAGGGTACCTTACTTCCGCCCCTTTGAGAGCCTGACTTATGTGGTACATGGAATGCTGGGCAGTCCCCTCCTCTTTCACTAGGACGACGGACATAGCATATGGGGAAATTGCTAAGTACGCACAAAGCACATTGCCTCATCACACTCTTCATTCCAAGGATGCACCTTGCGTAGTACCATGAAAAAGGGGAGACATTTTTCTGTTGACCGGGCTATGAACCTCCCCAGGGCGGCTACTCTGCCTACCAACCGCAGGGTTTCGTTAAGATTTCTTGGCAGTTTCATGTTGAGTATAGCTGATATCTTCTCCGGAGAAGCTTCGATTCCTCTTTCATATATGATGAATCCCAAGAATTTCCTCGACTCTACTCCAAAAGCGCATTTTGCAGGGTTCAGCCTCATCTTGTAATGGCACAAAATCCTGAACGCCACTTTCAAGTCGTCAAGATGCCGGGCAGGCTCCTTACTTTTTATCAACAGATCGTCCACGTAAACCTCCATAGATTTCCCAATCTGTTCTTTAAACATCCAATTGACCAGTCTCTGGTAGGTTGCTCCTGTATTCTTCAACCTAAATGGCATGACCTGGTAGCAATACAGCCCACAGTCTGTTATGGAAGAAGTTTTTTCCTCGTCTGACGCGTGCATCCGTATTTGGTTGTATCCTGAGTAAGCATCCATGAAGCTCAACATGCGGTGCCCTGCCGTCGCATCCACAATTATGTCGATGCGTGGTAAAGGGAAACTATCTTTTGGACAACCTTTATTCAGATCGGTGAAATCTATGCACATTCTCCATTTTCCATTTGCCTTCTTTACCATGACCACATTGGACAACCACTCTGGATAGCAAGCCTTTTTGATGAAACAGGCAGCGAGCAAACTCTCTACCTCCTCATTAATGGCAGTGTATTTCTTTGCGCTGAACGACCTTCTTTTCTGGCATACTGTTTTGTGCGCGGGGTCCACGCCCAAGCAGTGTTCAATGATGTCATTATCTATGCCAGACATTTCCTCGTGGCTCCATGCGAAGACATCCCTATGTTCAATCAACAACTGCTTTAGGGCTTCTCTGTCCGCTAACGGAACATGGGTCCTGATGCTTGTAGTAGTCCCAGGGCGGTCTGGGTGTAATGTCATGAGCTCCAATGGTTCATTGACTTCGACATGCTGCTGATTCTGTTCGTCCCTAACTTCTATATCTTCCTCTAAGGTCATTGCCAGAGATGGAGGAAGAGGGGGTGCCAGTGCCTCGTTCTGTTCTGTTACAACACAAACCTCGTTTTGGCCTTTTCTTAATTCTTGCACGTAGTACTTCCGTGCCAAAGCTTGCTCACCTTGTGACTCCCTTATCCCGTTATCAGTTGGGAACTTCATCTTGAGGTGGTATATGGATGTCACCGCCTTGAGATGGTTGAGTGTCGGTCTCCCTAGTATGACGTTATAGGAAGAGGGAGCTTTTATTACCAAGAAATCGGTCATGGTGGTCGCCGTCCGTGTCCCAGACCCAGTGGTCACCGGAAGGGTGATAGCTCCAATGGGCTAGATCGTGTCTCCGGAGAAACCTTTCAGTGGTGTCAGGGAGTGCCTTAGCCTACTGACGTCGATATCCATTTTGACGAATGCTTCCCAAAATAATATATCGGCTGAACTTCCATTGTCGATTAGTACCTGCCTGGTCGTGTAGTTGGCTATCACAAGAGTGATTACCAAAGCATCATCGTGCGAGTATAATACTCCTTCACAATCCGCTTCCCCAAAAGAGATTACCATCTGATCAACACCAAGCTTTTGTTACTTGGGAGCTCTATCTGCTACATACACCTCTTCATATCTTGCCTTTGTACAAAAGCCTTCCAGCCAGATGAGGACACACCGCTTCCTGCAAACCCTCCTGCTATTGTTTGAATTTATCCTATGGGCACCTTGTTCCCGTCACCTTTTGTGGGTGCCCTATTTCCATCATTTTGGCGGCCACCTACTCGGTGGCGTTGCTCAGGACTAATACTCCTCCTAGTTTATTTTCTAGTTTCCTGGCACCTTTTGGGTTTTGAACGTTCTGCAATAATTTGTTCTAATTCTCCTGTTCCTGCTAGCTTAGCTACTCTCTTCTTCATGGTCGTGCAGTCTTCGGTCCAATGGGACCCAATCTGGTGGTATTTACAGTAGCGACCGCCTATCTTGGGCTCACACCATTCCTCCCTGTCTTTCTCGTCCTCCCATACGTTCAAATTGTTATGTATCAGCCTAGGATTCTAATCTGGCCGTTTTTCTTGCCTCTTCTCTTGCCGACTTGCATCGGCTTTGCTGTCAACCTGCCTGCTCCTTCATTCGACCTTGCCGTTTGTCTTCAGAGGATTCACCAAGGCCTGTAGAGTATCTTTAGCATTAATGAAGTCGTTTGCTCATCCATGAAATCGCTGAGGGTGGAAGGAGTCTTTTTGGCCAGTTCTGCCATAAAGGGACTCTGTGGCCATATCCCACCTAGGAGGGCGGCGAGGGTGATCTTTTCGTCTTGGTCGTCTGTTGTTAAACGTTCTTTATTGAAGCGGGTAAGATAGTTCTTCAAGTTTTCATCTTCTCTCTACTTGACTGTTAGCAGGTAGGCGGCTGGGCGCCGGTGCCTCCTGCTGGGCATAAACTGTGTTAGGAACCATTTAGCCAACTCTTCAAAACTGTCTATTGACGTTGGCCTGAGGGTCCCGAACCATTCTCTTGCTGATCCCCTTAAGGTCAAAGGGAAAGCCAGACATGCGATCTCGCCTGGAAACCTGTGGAGCATGATGTGGGCCTTGAAATTCTCTAGATAGTCCACTGGATCCTTGGACCCATCATACATGTGTACCTGGGGTACCTTGAATTTTGACAGGAGGGGCATGGCCATAATTCACTCGCTATACGGTAGATCTATTTGGTTTAGCAAGCATTCCATCAAGGAAGATCCCCCTATCCTCTTCGCCATCTCTTCATATTTTTCTACCAATCCTTTTAACTCGTCATGCAATTTCTCCTTCTCTGTCTGCCCCAGGTTCGACTCCATATTGCATGGTTCCTTCCCCTCAACCTGCTCACTGTGAGCAGGTATGGTGGTATTGCTAGATTCGGCATTCTTTTGCCAAAAGTCATCGTTCTCCTTCTTCAGGACCTCCATGGCCTCCAACGCCTGCTTCAGTCTTTCCTCGACTGCTGCTAGTGGTGCCTTCATGGATGGATCCATTGCTCGGCTTGCTACAGAACAGGTTACAGTTGGCATATGAGAACCACGTAAAGAAAAAGAGATCCCACAGACGGCGCCAATGTAAAGGACGTGTTTAACTTGCTGTTTGCAACAGTTAACCTGCGTGATAACAATAAGTTTTGGCGTGATACATCTAGGAAAACTCCGATGCTTAAGTCAGTAAATGCCACAAACAATTTAGAGTTCAAAAGGGAGATCGATATCCTACTATCGAGGGTTACTTGGTATATATAGACTTTGACGTGATACTTATCTGGTGCAGAGTTTATCGGTGTGGATCATAACCGAACTGATCACGTATCTGCATGAAATCTCTATCTTCTCGTAAAAGGTGGCGCATGGGGTATATGACTTTGTTGGGTCTTGGACTCTCTAGTTCCCTTCGGTTAACCAGAACCCTTTTATATTGGGCTCCCTTCATATTTGGACTTTTAACTCAGAATGGGCCCTCAACTAAAATAGGCCCACCAATGATTTATGCACAGGTACCGAAAGAATCTCTTTGTCGTGCAGGAAGTTCATAGTATAAGGGCTAATATAGGGAAGGATCCTCTTGTGTAATTATTTTAGACTACATACTATATGTTTGTAACTGTTTTATTAATGAAGTCTATTACTTGCAAAGAAAAAAAAGTTGAAACCTGTTGTCGTCTTCTTTAACTTGCCATTTGATAATTGATACTGATCTTGGTAATCTCTACCTTAATGAGATCTTTTCAAAGTCACATTTTCTCTTTGTGCAATGGTGATCAGCCGATCTTAAGCGCCCTTCTAACTTGCACTTATCATACTAGGATTATTGCTTTCATAAATTTATCTAGTGAACGATCGATATAGTCCAATGGTACTGGACTACATCATTATCTTTGTATGCTACTAGGATCTTCAGCCGATCTTTGATCATCTTTATAGGCAATGGTACTCTGCACATTATTGTGTTCAATATTAAGTTTTCATATAAATCTCACAAGTTTCTAACTGAAAGTCCAAAGTTGCATCTTTTATTTAAAGTTTACATAAATTTACCAACTGAGGAACTTTCTAAGCTAACATACTGTCATTCTACAATCAGAAAATGCCAAATTAACCAACAACGCATCTCAGTTCTTAAGAGGGTAGCTAGCTTCCATTGCAATGCCACAAATACCTTCATTATCTGCAGTATCACGGTTCAACCTTATGTAACCTGATTCACCCCAGCCAGTGCCCCATGAATTCTTCACTAGCCAGTACTTCTTACCATTTTTTTGTCCATATCCTACAGCAGTGACTCCATGATTGAGCTGCTTTCCACACCGTTCAGTGAAGATCCCCTGAGAGTACAGTTGAAATTCATAACCAGAAGCATCTATGGCAACCGAGACAGGTTGGTTCGCAACTGCAGATTGTAGGCTTTTCTCATCATTAGCCGGAACCCTCTCATAGCCGCTTATTGTCACTACATGATCTTTTTCCTTTGCTTTGTCGCAGGTGCCACTTGATGCTCTGTAAGGATATTCCTCTTCAGTGGTCAGTCCACCAGTCTTTTTTATGAATTCAAATGCTTTGTCCATGTATCCACCATTGCAGCCTTGACACCAGGTGTCCAAATTACAGTCCACAAGCTCTTGTTCTGACAAAGATATCAACTGCCTTGTTTTGATTTTGTTGATACCTTCCACAGCCGCCACTGTAGAGAATGCCCAACAACTTCCTGAATCAAAAGGTTGGGAACATTAGAGCTTATATGCCTGCAAGTTTTGGGATTAAAAGCTGCCAAATGACTAATGGCTTCCCATAATCAAGATATTACTAGAATGTATAAAAACAATTAATCAAGATCATTACCGGAATGTGTTAAAGCAAAGTCATCATCACTATGTTTTATTCCAGTATAAATGAATTAGCTATAGAACTGAACATCTAGTACTTTAAAAGGTTTTTGAAAAGAAAAAAGAAATAAGTTGTTAGTAGTCAATTTTCCTGATCATGATCTATCATCACTTGAAGTTCAAGTTTCCTTGGAGAAAAAGTACAAATTCGTACCACATTGGCCTTGATCCTTAATTGGA
This sequence comes from Pterocarya stenoptera, assembly GCA_003123785.1. Lineage (NCBI taxonomy): Eukaryota > Viridiplantae > Streptophyta > Magnoliopsida > Fagales > Juglandaceae > Pterocarya > Pterocarya stenoptera. The sequence goes on from QEOT01007544.1 coordinate 88,876, forward strand.
GTAACAGCACCTTTCTTTCTCCAATCCACTGTAGTTGGCAAATCCACATCTTTGCCATAACTGAAGTTTGTCTTTGGATGCCACATAGGTCTGAATCCCAAGTAGGTAGCTTTAAACTCCCCATTTGTAAGGTCTGCAAACCTATTGTCAGTGAGCTTGAATGACAAGTTTTGAGAGTTGGTGTAATCGATGAACTGGACGTTAAATTGGTAAATGCCAAAGCGCATTTCCCATTCCTGTTCACTCTTGTATGTTCGACCATGCCTCTCCAGCCAACTTTCATACCTCTCTCTCATGGCTTTTGGGTCATACACTGGAGGCGTGTACTTCTCAGAAAGCGCCCTTAATGGTATCAATAGAATTAAAAGAATCAAAAGTGTCAAGGTGGCATTTTTTGATGCAGCAAGAGCCTCCATGGCTGCTAGCTTGCTTGGAAATGCAGATGATGGTGAATGGAATATTGTGTATACAATATTATTTATAAATGAAAATAAAATATTAACACAATGACCAGTAAGGACGACGTTCCTTGTTTAAATTGGCTACGTTTGGGCAATCCATTTTTTGAGATTGCTCATACATTTAAGGTACTGTTTTAGTTGTTTACTTTTTGTTCATGTCTTTGGTGCTTCTGATCAATTTTGACAAGGCAAGTTATTTGTGGTTCAATTTCCATGCATGGCTGGCTTGTATGGGAGTAGAGGAGTGGAGGAGTGGATATGTAGTTAATGTATGGCCATGCAACTCAAGCAATTTGAATCAATTTGCTCTTCCACAATTGGCAAATTAAGTAGGCGTCACCCTTCAAATACCAATAATATTATCCTTCGTACACTCTAATATTTTACTATTGGTTTTCTTGCATCTATTTTTCTATCAATGTTAGTATACTACAAGAAAAATGAGCATTTGTGACGGATTATTTGTAATGAAAATGATTATTTATGACAAAAACAGACTCATTTTGACAGAAAATAATAATTTTCATTAAAAATAATTGACCACAAATAACAGTTTTCTTGTAGTGTGTGTACATATATATATATATATACACACACATATGATATCTTAACGTAAATTATTTGATATTCGAAAGTAAGGTTATAGAATTTTTTGAATGTCCGAACATTTTTCTTGTCTAGTTCAAAGTTCAAACGTTTGAATTGCCCGAATACTGTCTATTTTTGCAACTTATTTTCGCTTCAATACTTGTAAAGTTCGTGAAGTTATTTTACGGTAAAATAACAGAGAAATAAATGCACATATGAGAAACATAATTATATAGTTGTAAGAAAATGATAAAAAGAAATAAAAAATATAGAAACTAGATACAGTCATAAATTATAAAAACGCTGTGTACTTATTTAAAAAAAGAATAAAGTCAATTATTAAAAGATTAATTTTTTCATATAAATATTATATTTATACATTTTTTTATACGACACTCTATGGTTACAAAAGTTATTTTTCTATTTAAAATCACGGAATTCGTCAGAAGTCGGCTACGTTCCGTGGTGGATAAATCCTTTTGTGTAGTCTCCTTTGACGATCCATCACCGATGTTAGTCTAGCTACGTAGATGTGAATGATCTGCTGCAATTGTATACTGTCGATGTACAGGTGATCGACCTCCCACCATGTCCCATGTTTTGCTTTGTTGATTGCGGTCATCAACTTACCTTATGGGCCACATGAATATGTATTGGTCTGGAAATATACCAGATAATGGGCCTTCAAAATCAAGAGGCCTAGAATTATACCAACTTGGGTCGTAATGTGCCAACTATGGGCCAAAATTGAGCTCTTTAGAGTGATGACGATGGCCCTTAGTGGTTACACTACTCGGGTGATCAGAGGGACATCGGTCATGAGGATGACAACTTCAGATTGACCCTGGATATTGCACGCCGAGAGACAAATGTGGGCAAGGTCAAGTAGAGTCAAATTGATAGGAGATGTAAGAATAGAAAATGAAATTGAAGTGTTTAAAATAGGTGGTAGCTGCATAAGTGAGCTGTTGAGAGATAGATATTATATATATCCATGCATGGCCTATATATGCTCAATGGGAGTTAATTAAAGAGCTGGAAGAATGTGAATTAGTACTACTTATTAAATAAAGAATAATAACTAAAGGAAAAATTTAATTGTAAGCGATTCTGCGCATAAATATGCGCATCCATTCAATATGATTGGTCAGAAAGTAAACTTTATTGAAAACAGTGCTAATTTGAATTTAGAATATGAAGAAAACATAACTAGTACGCAGATTGGTACGCAAATTTGCTTGTATATAGCAAAACTCATAACTAAAAGTGCCTTTAAAAGGTACAGATGGATGAAAAAACTGTGTCATTTGATAATAGGGTCACCATGTTGTGGTGCGTGTATTGGAGTTCTTGATGGTTGCTAAATGGATAAGATGTTTAATAAGAGGAGAAATATATGATAGGTGTCATCCATAGGTGTCAGGATCACAAATGAAATATGTGTGAGCAAAAATGTTCTGATACCATATTAAATCACTACTTGTCCTAATTAATTTTCAAATTTTTAACTATCAATATGTGTGAGCAAAAAATTTTCAAATTTTTAACTTTTTCATCTAATCATTATAACTTTTCCAAACTTCCTAACAAAATATAAAAACAATTTAACTTTTTTAAATTTCAAAATAAAAGTAACATTAAAAAATTATATTTCAATCATCTTTTAACTTTATAATTATTTTATTCAACTTTTTCTCTCACCTTATCAAAATCTCATAAACGTATTAATTCAAATCATTTATTACTATTTATAAATTATCTCATTATTATTCACATTTTTCTCATTTTATCTCATATGTTGAAACTAAACGGGGCCTAATTCATGATGAGCTGGTTATTGTGTATGTTAAATTTTTGCCTTAAAAACATTTTCGCGAAGTATTTATCCCCAACAAAATATTCTATAATGTGTTGTAGTGGATTATATTAAGCTATGTGAATATTTTTCGTTTTTTGCCTCGTTTTTTATTTTTGTATGTCATAATTATTTTAATACAAACTTCGAGCGAATTCTTCAACAATCGTACGTCCATTTACTATATATATATATATTCACCAATTTTTTAAGATAGTTTTCAAGATAAATTATAGAAACCAAGGCAAAATAGCAAAGATCTTAATATGGATATCTATTAAGATATCCATATTAAGATCTTTGTAATAGATATCCATATTAAGATCTTTGCTATTTTGCAAAGCTTATTATTTGTTATTATTGTCATTATTTTGATCAAAAGATGATAGATGGTGGCTCATGGCAATGCTTTGCAAGGGGGCCGGATATCTAGATGGGGATTGCCTTTTATTTGGATGTACAAAAACACAATGGGACTAAAGTGGGGCGGTAACAAAGCCACGTGGAGGTTGATTTCAGTACCTATTAAAGAAATTATTAGCGACTTTCTAGTAATACCGTTGAGTCCCAACCCCCTCCTAGCTGTACGTAACTGTCCAATCTCCCCACCCCCAATGTCAACCCACTTCACAAACACATGCATGCATGATAAACAAACAGACACTACGATTTATTCTAGTTTTAAATCTGATGATACAAAGTACGTACCTAGAGCCCATAATTTGACAGGTCTCTTGTCGTTGCTATACTTGTGGCTCTCTCCCCTCTAGCTGCATCCTGATCCTCTGCTTTCGAGTATTCATTTGATTCTTTGTGAGAGATTATCATTTGGTTATTTTGGTTTTCTTCTTTGTCTGCTAATTTTCTTTCCTAATTGAGGTCTCCTTTTCTCCCTCTTTTGCTTTTAGACGTACAGTACGTATATCTGGTTGAGTTTATATATGAAACATTCATTAATATCAAAGATTGTTCCCATTGAATTCGGTTTTGTGAGTTTGTGGTCTGAGCTATTCGTTGTTTTCCTTTAATTTGTATTGTTTGTAATGGCACAATTGCCTCCAAAAATCCCAAACATGTCATTAAATTGGCATGAGTTTCCACACCAAAAAGTGCCTTCAATGGGGAGTTTAACACCAGATCATCTTTCTACGACTAATATTATAAATACCCGCACCACTACCTCTTCCTCCCATAACCCTTCTTGGGTCGATGAGTTTCTCGACTTCTCGGCAGCTAGACGGGGTTCCCACCGAAGATCCATAAGCGACTCCATAACCTTCCTCGAGGCGCCAACCCTAGAGGAATGTCGCGAGTCGGGTGCCCCACCGAAGCATGGGACTACTAACAATGAGTTTGATAGGTTTGATGATGAACAATTCATGTCCATGTTCACTGAAGAAACATCTACAGCCCTAGCCCCTACCGTGTCATCCTCGAACCCCTCCTCTCCCTCCGATCATAACAGCATTAACGATGAAAAAGAAATACATGAACAAGAGCCGAAGCAGCAGCAGCTAAAGAATATTGAATCTGAGGAGGAGGAAAGCCAATGCAATTCAGGGATACAAACTGATCCCCCTAACGCCATTGCCAGCGCGTCCAATGATAAGATAACTGACCCCAAGAGGGTCAAGAGGTAATCAAGCAATCACATTTTCAATCCAAGTGTCGTAAAGATTTACCCTTTTTAACAACATTCAATGGGCATGTTATATATGCAACTTAATTAATTACATGATCCTTAACAAGGTGAGTGGTAAAACAGACTTGTGTATATATTTAATAAAGAATTTTTTTTTTAAATTTAATTATTCAATAAAACAAAACAATGTTGTCATAATTATTGGTTTCTCCACATTTCTTTGGGTTTGAATTAGAATCCTAGCAAACAGACAATCTGCTCAAAGATCAAGGGTGAGGAAGCTACAATACATATCAGAGCTTGAACGCAGTGTCAACTCCTTACAAGTAGGTGATTTATGATCTAAGGATTTTCTATCAGAGCTTGAGATTTCTATTATTACATGCTTAAAACTGTCCTCATTTTCGATCCTAATTTCCTTATTTTGGCTATCGAAGGCCGAGGTTTCAGTGCTGTCACCACGGGTTGCTTTTTTAGACCATCAGCGTTTGCTTCTAAATGTTGATAACAGTGCTCTTAAGCAAAGAATCGCAGCCCTTGCGCAAGATAAGATTTTCAAAGATGGTAAGTGTTTACTTAATTATCCAATTAATATGGATCTATTTTCAAGCAACATTTCCATAATGGAATCATGTGGGTGTCCACATGTCAAGAATATATACATACATACATATATATATATATTATAGTTCCCAGCCTAGCACAGGATTTGGATCCAAGTCAAATTTTTTTCTTGGTTGCCTTTTTTTTGGTTAGAAAGAATATATTCTTTATGACATGCATGAGGTTCTTGTCTGAGATTGACATGTTGTTTTGGCTTGTATTTTCTAAGTCCATTTATGCCTAAGATGACTTCATTTAGTTTTTCAAGCATTATTCACTCCCTAGAACAATTAGGTATCATGTATAATGATTATAAAAAAAAAAAAAAACCATTATAGATGGACTACATGTCCATGAAACCTGGCCTCTTTAATCCATGGAAAGTTTGAACTAACACCATTTGGTAAGAAAATGCAACCAAAAGCAGGTAGGCATATTGGTTTTATCTTGTAGGAAGTGGTCCAAGGATCATATATATTTGTTTTTACACCACATGCATGATTACTATATATTCAGTGAATGCATGCCACAGTTTCCCATTGGTTTTCAGATGATTATTATAAGCATGTTCTTGAAAAGTACTACATGTGCAAATTTCAAACAGCTTTGAGAGGATAGGAAAAGTGATTGGAGAGTCAAGTTATGCACGCTTTTTTATCTGTTTAATTTCATGTCTTTAGTCTGAAAATCTTGAATGTGTTATTGTAAACAATGCATGCAGCTCATCAAGAAGCACTGAAGAGGGAAATTGATCGACTTAGGCAAGTGTATCACCAGCAAAACCTCAAGAAGATGGAAAATGTTGCACCATCATCTCAACCTCAATCTGATGCCAAGCCTTCGATCGAGAAAGAGCATCGTCTCAACGTTTAACCGTAGACTACATTTGAAATGGCCAATTACACAGGAAGAAAAGAAAATCTGATCCGATCATTTTCTAATAGGAGGGAATCGAAAGACCATCAAACGGACATTCTCTAGGGTACTTACTATGTTACTTGTCCCAATAAACTGTTGGCTGATCTTTCTTTATAAGCTTGACCATGGGAGTGTTATTGGGAATGACTCACATTCTGGGTGGGGAGGGCTAGCTTTGGTGTACTCTGCAGATAATTACCAGCGCAATCACGTGATATGTAATTTGCTTTTAAGAATGGGACCCCTCAAAGGTTGCGTGATTGGATTGCAGGAAAGAACGTACTGACGTGAGGAAGGGGAAAAAAAACAAAACCAGAAACAAAAACAAAAGATTGTATTGCTTTCCAAAAATTAATGAAGGGGTGCGGTGGTGATTCCCCGACTATTTAATAATTCATTCGTTCTTTTATTGTTATTGTTCTTATTTCTTTACATATAATTTTTGGAAGACGACGCATTAATGTACGTTTTGTGTTAGGATGTATGAAAGGATGGGTTGTCAGGAAGTTTTTGGTAATAGCAGTGATACATCCAGTAGCACATACGAGTAATGTTTTGAATACCGTATCGGATGCCGTACCGGTCAAGGCACTGGAACGAAATATTTCAATACCAGTACCGTTTTGGGGTAGTCGATATGTAAATAAATTATATATATAAATATATATATAAATTATATTTTAAAATAATAGTCTATATATGAATAATTGATGTATAAATACATAGATATATAAATTATAAATAGTCTAGTCTGAATTGAGAGTAAAAAAATGAGCTTATAGTTTGAAAAAATGAAAAAAAAAAAATGAAAGGCCGAAATATCGGCCGGTACGAAATGCTAATATTTCTGTACCGGTCCGGTGGCCGGTACGGAAAATTCTGGCCGTACCGGCCGGTACGGTATGGTATTTGAAACACTGCGTATGAGACCTGTCCCGATAAAAATATTTTTTATATTCTTAATTTAAAAAAAAAAAAGAATTTACAACAAAATGTTTTGTTGTTATTTGAGATTAGATTGACGATAATCTTTTTAGTGTTTTTCTTGGATGCATAACAAACTTCATTTGTCATGCTGATCTACAATTGAAAAATGTTTTGTAAATATCTCATTGTAAATGGTTCCTTAAAAATAAAAAATTCTGAAACGGCCCGGTTTGGATACATAAAATCATCTTATTTTATCCTATCATTACAACTTTCTCAAACTCTCACATAAAATATAATAAACAATTTAACTTTTTCAAATCATAAAATAAAAATAATATTAAAAATTTATATTCTAATAATATTTTAGTCAACTTTTAACAAAATATCTCATCTCATCTTAACTGCATAACCAAAAAATACATAGCTGAAGAGGTGGGCTTACCAAGCCCCCCACCTCATCATAATTATCGGCCTAACCTGGAACTGTAGCGGATTGGCCCAAGCTATGGCAGTGAACCATCTCAAGTCTATGGTAGGACAAAAAAACCCTATTGTAATTTGTTTATAGGTGCTTGTTTTAGGCTACGTTTGCTTACACAATACTCTTATCTCATCTCATCTTAATTTTTTTCAAATTTTCATACAAAAATATAATAAACAATTTAATTTTTTCAAATTCTAAAATAAAAATAATACTAAAAAATATATTCTAATAATATTTTATTTAACTACTATTCAAAACATCTCATTTCATCTCATTTGAAGTGTGTATCCAAATCCAACCTTAAATTTTTTAAACTAAAATTATCAATTCCAAAAAATGCAAATGGAAGACTAGTCTCACTTTTTCTTAAGAATGGAAACGTATGCCTAAATGGTTATTGTGTGAAGCCCAACCATAAAAACCCAAACCCGATTTTTATATTATTGTGAGCCAGCTCGTGTAGAGGCCCAAAAAAAAAAAAAAAAAAAAAAAAACCCAACCCCATATCCTATACGGTGTCGTTTTGGACTCTTGAGGATAAAAATCCAACTTTTTCTTCCTCCCTCTCTTTCTTTCTTCCTTCTTCTCCCGTTTGCCACACCCTCTACCCCATGGCTCTCTCTCTTGTTTTGTAGTTGGTGAGCCCTACATTGACAACCACGCCGCCACCACCTTGAAGCCATGCATCAAAGCTGACTTGCCACCATTTAATTGCCACCATCAAGTCCTCTACTCCATCTATTCTCACGAAGCAAAAGGTGATAAGAAGAATTACAAGCAAAAGGGACATGAGGACACTGAACAACAACACTGCAGTATGTAGGAAATACAATGCAGCAACAAAAATTGATGTAAAGTAGTGGCACATAAAGGCAAGGCACCAGAGGAAAAGTATGTGGTGACAGATCACTCTCAAAGGCTGCACATATTGCACACAATAGTAGATAAAGTGATGAAAGACATGTTAAGCAATATCGGACCCATGTAACTACAGAAGATTACTTGTAAACCACTAGAAGATAAAAAAGTTAACTTTAAGACTCTTTCTTTTCTATTTTCTGTAGTATATATAAAAAAAAGTTTTTGTATCACTTAATGGATGAACCAGAATCAAATTTTCTCCACAATGTTGTTTCATTTTGAGTTCTCATTTCACTTCTAATATGGTATCAGAGCAGGCAAGTTTTCCTGTTGTGTTTCCTTAAGTTTGCAAACAAACTTCATTTCATAAGCCATGACATCCTCCTCTTATTCTTCTCCTATTTCCCTTGTTGGAGACCCAAATAGTCCCTTCTTCTTACATCATAATGACAGTGCTAATGACAGTGCTAACACTGTCATTGTCTCACATCCATTGATTGGTTCAAGTTACATATCTTGGAGCAGATCATTTCTACTTTCTATTTCCATAAAAAACAAGTTGGCCTTCCTGGATACCATTCCTACCCTTGAGCTGTCAGATCATTCATGTGTTGTGGCTGAGATTCAACATCCTCCCTGCATGGATCCTGAATTTTGTTTCAAAAGATATTGCATCTAATGTATTAACCTGATGAAGCTCGAATTTATCACCGCCAACACAAGCTTAGTGGCATTGTTCAATGACATCTCTCTGTAAGTGATTACCTCACATAGCTTAATGCTATATGGGAAGAGTTACATAGTTATAAACCTCTTTCTTGTTGTTCTTGTGGAAAGTGTACCTGTAATGCTTTAAGAAATGTTGGTGAGGTCCAACAAGGAGATTATGTGTTTGGTTTTTAATAAGCTTAAAGGGCAGCTATGATTATGTAAAAGGACAACTGTAACACCCCACTCCCCAATAAAGACATTTTAGAATTTTTGGGGAGCTAGTGTGCTACTACTAAACTTGAACTAGAAAAAAATTCTTTTTAATAACGCGCCAGATGCAAATGATTCCATAAATAAAAAATTTTTTATTAAATACTAAAAATCCAAAAATAAAGTCTGCGGAAGCACTTATTTAAAACAATTACGAAAGTCTCATGTGCTTATCAAAATAATTTAATTAAATCTTAAACCATAAAGCTTAATCATAGCAAAAATCAGTCTATGCCTCTGCCTCGCCTCCCGGGGTCAAGTTCTGTCCTGTATTCTCGAATGCATGCAACGTAGAATATGTTTTAGGTTGGTTAGTAAATTACAAAAATGCCCTGCCCTTTTAAGACTTACAGATGAGAAATATTATTTATGGGTTGGACGTAAAGGGAGATATATACAGGTTTATATATGTATATAAATATATATATTCATAAATATATATGCATATTATTTTAGCGTAATGAGACTAAGCGAGCGTATTAGGATCTTACTTAGAGATTGGGTTGTTTTTAAAATTATCATGAAGATAAACATGTATGTTATTAGACTATTTTCGGACTCTAAATTAGTTTGGACTTGATAATATTTTATTAGAGCGAAGATTATATTTCTTAAGGGAGATAGGCTTGTTTCTTAAATATATTTGTGTTAAAATTAGAATAAGTGAATATCAATTATTGTCGATGAATTTAGGGAGATGATAGTGTTTTAGGGATTAGGAGAATTTTAAGTATTGAAGAATTAAAATAGGATAATTTTAGCATTTTACAGTTAAATATTTAAATACGGGTTCGATTGGAATATTTACAGATATTACACGCCCATTGTATAGGTGATCGATTACGTGCGGAAAATAGTGGATTAGCATTACAAGGTAAGTAGCATGATCATACCCTTACACGTATGTACGGTAAACGATATGTCTTTTATAAAAATATTATGCATGTATGTCCTCCATTGGAAGCCCCTTTTTACGTACCCAAGACATGATAAAAATATGAATATCCATGATTTTATGTAAATAATTATGCATCAAACGATTTATGAAAAGTTATGATTTTAAGTGAGAGTTATGCATTAAGATAATTTATGAAAAGACATGTATGATTTTATGTGAAGATTTATGCATTAAATTATTTATGAAAAATCAGGATTTTATGTGAGAAGTCATGCATCACAACATGTTATGAAAGAATGCGATTTCATTTGAAATCTATGATATGATATGACAAGTATGAATGTGATTTCTTTTGAAATCTATGATATGACAAGTATGCAAGTATGATTATGATGAAATATGAATGATAAGATACGTAACGGCCTATGTTATGATATGAAGACGGTACCTATGTTATGGGCATATTGCATTGCCAGGTCGTACATGCTGGTAGTGCACCAAGTATGTCTTCCTTATGTATGGATTCCACAATCCGCAGCCATGGGCGAAATCAGAATCTATTTAGATTCGTAGTGGGTAACGGCCTATGACAAGTGAAAGATAAGTTTATGTTCATGTTCATGTTATTTACGTATATATTCATGAGTATGCACGTTTTTCAAGAAACTGTATGTTTATTATGTTTACTGTATGATGTGTGCTTATTGAGTATTCGACTCATTTTAGTTTGTTTTTTTTATGTTTTTAAACCACCCAGGTGATGACATTTATGAGGATGAGACTGCAGTACAGGATTTGACCCCGGGAGGCGAGGCAGAGGCCTAGATGGATTTTTGCTATGATTAAGCTTTATGGTTTAAGATTTAATTAAATTATTTTGATAAGCACATGAGACTTCCGTAATTGTTTTAAATAAGTGCTTCCGCAGACTTTATTTTTGGATTTTTAGTATTTAATAAAATTTGTTTTATTTATGAAATCCTTTGCATCTGGCGCGTTATTATTAAAGATTTTTTTTCTAGTTCAAGTTTAGTAGTAGCACACTAGCTACCCAAAAATTCTAAAATGTCTTTATTGGGGAGCAGGGTGTTACAACATATCATTTTGCTAAGTCCCTTGCCTTCATTGGACAAAGTTTTTTCACTAATTTTACAAGAGGAAAGACAAATGCAATCAAGGAACACTGCCTTACCCATCTTAGAACCTTCTGCTCTTCTTGCCTACCAAAACTTCTCAAAGAAAAAGGAAAAGTCAGACCTGGTTTGTCACCATTGTGGTAAGGTTGGACATACAAAATACAAGTGCTATAAGTTAACAGGATTCCCATCAAACTTTAAATTTACCAAAACCAAGTTTGGAAGTGCCTTTGCTACACCATATTCTAGAAACCAAGTTATTAGTCAAATTACCACTTCACCTCCTGAAGCACCTGCTCCAAGTGACTCTCAACTAAACCTCTCTCAGGCACAAGAACAACATCTCATGACTCTTGTCAATGCTCAATTCCCTCAGTTGACCTTAGGATAGACCAAGCCAATACTGCCTACTCCTGCTCCTGCCAAACTAGATATTTTTGAGACCAGCTCCTCGACCATTCCTTACTCAAACTTGGCAGGTAATCATCACTGCCTCTCCACTATTTCCATATCTGCTAATCATTCTCATCTTAGTACTGTGAATCACTACAAACACGGTTCATCCTCTCACCATAAGCACTCTGTTATTTATAACACACCTGGATCATGGACATAGGAGCCACTGATCACATGATGTGCTCCACCTCATTTTTTGACAATTCCTCTAGAGCATACAAGCCTTTGTATAGTTTCCAAATGGCACAAAGGCTCAAGTCACACATATAGGCACTGTTAAACTTTCAGACTCAGTGTTTTTAACTAATGTCCTATGTGTGCCCTCATTTACATTCAATCTGATCTCAATTAGTAAGCTTACTCAAAGACCAGATACATGCCTATTTTTCTTAAGTGATCTGTGCTTTATTTAGACCCTCTCTTCATGGATGACGATTAGACTTGTTAAGGTTCATGCTGGCTTGTATTATCTACTGCCTTGTTTCCATGACTGCAATATCAATCTTCCTTCAACTCTCTCCAATCAAACTCAAGTCAATCAAGCTTGATATATGGCACTTTAGATTAGTACATTTATCTTCACAAAGAATGAATTTAATTCAGTCTCATGTACCTAATGTAAAGTCTAAGGATCAATGTCATTGTAAAATCTTCCATTTGGCCAAACAAAAACATTTTTCCTTTCCTTCAAGTGTATCCACTAGTTCATTTCATTTTAACTTAATACACTGTGATATATGGGGACCATATTCTCAAGCATCACTCCAAGGTTTTCATTACTTTTTAACTATTGTAGATGATTATTCCAGAGTGACTTGGGTTTTTATGATGAAATTGAAATCAGATACAAGATCTATATCTTGCAATCATTCTTTCAACTCTTACACACTCAATTCAATAGTAAAGTTAAGAAAATCAAGACTGAGAATAGCCTTGAATTCGATATGGCTGATTTTTATAAAGACCATGGTGTCATTCACCAAAAGTCATGTGTGCATACCCCTCAACAAAATGGTGTTATTGAGAGGAAACACCAACACCTCTTGACTGTGGCCTGAGCTCTTTTCTTTCAAGTTGCACAGCCTACCCAATTTTGGGGAGATGCAATCTTAATTGCAGCATACATTGTTAATAGAATACCTACACCCCTCCTTTCTAATAAACATCCCTATGAAATACTCTTTTTATCACCACCTTCTTATGCTCACCTTCGTGTTTTGGATGCCTAAGTTATGCTCACCACTAAACACCACAAAACTAAGTTTGAGCCATGAGCTAAGCCTTGTATTGTTCTAGGATACCATGCAAATATCAAAGGTTACAAGCTCTATGACATAGAAACTCATTCCACCTTCATTTCTAGGAATGTAATCTTCTATGAATATGTCTTTACATTCCAATCTTCCACCTCCATTCTCTCTTCTCATTCTCTATGGACATTCATTCTTCATTTCTTCAAAATCTGGTCCTACCTCCTGCACCACCAGATAACTCATTCACACCCTTTCCCATGTTACAATCTGCTAACTCCTTCAACCCCTCTCCTTCCCATCCTGTTTTACAATATGAAACACTCCACCCTGAAACACCTACTACCTCCTTTGATTCAACTCCTCTTTCATCCCATCCTCATAAGCTGCACACCACCCCTCATACTCGAAGATCCACTAGAGATAGACATCAACCTACCTATCGAAATCAATACAACTGTCAGAAATATAGCTAGCTTGTTTGTTATCAAAAATTAGTTTTCTTATTTTACTTACCATTTGAAAATATAAAAAAAATGACTTTTCTTGGAAGGAGTTTTTTTTTTTTTAATTGCAAATTTTATTTACCATAAAAAATCGTAAATTAATTTTTAAATTAATTCTATAAATTTTCTAGGATGACATATAGGACACATTTTAATTTACCAAAAATAATAAATTCTTATAGGTAGATTTTTCATCTTTTAAAAATAATAATTAATATACTCAAATAATATTTATTTTTATAATATTTGAATGTCTTTCAATAAATTCTATAACTAAATTTATTGAGATTGTCTACGTCATAGTTCGAACCAATCTTATGAGCAGTGGCGGAAACGGGAATTTATTTTAGGAGGGGCCAAGCAAAACTAAAACTATAATAAAATATTTTGTTCTATTTCTATGCAATTTTTCTTGTGGTATAGACCGATCTGATAATAAGATCTAAAATAAAAATAAAATACATTTAATACAACCTATATATTAAAAAAGTATATAATATGTCAAGAACTGAGAACAATATATCATTGAAATAACATAAAGATACTCATACAAATATATCAAACAAAAGAAATATAGAGTGTCTAAAATTGTAACTTGCGTTCTTTTAAAGAAACAAAATCATCAAGTACTGAATCTAAATCAAAATTCTTAATTATCTCTCTTTCAATATAACTAAATAATCAAGTATTTTATTTATTTTATTTTTAAATTAGATTAAATTTTTTAAAATAGATTTATAAGTAATTAATCTATAGGATCAAAATAATTTTGTAGAGGGAGGCCAAAATAATCTTTTAAAGAGGGGGCCAACATAAAATAAAATCAATATCATCCTATTACATTATAAAAAATTAATATATATATATATATTTTAAACTTTTTGGGGGGAGGGGGGGCCATGGCCCCCTCCAACCCCTTAATAGGTCCACCACTACTTATGAGCATTCGAACGGTTTATAAATCTGCTCGGACATAAAATTACCATTCGAATGAGATAGCAAGCATCCCAGATTTATTTATAACTTCTCACAAAAAAAAAAAAATCGTTCGAATGATTGGCTCTACATTTGAATAGAAAATTTCATACCATCAAACGGTCTCAAACTCTATTCGAATGATAATTGTATTTTTGGATAATTTTTAACCCTCCCTTGCCACAATTGTGTATAATTTTCTGTCACGAATATTGTTCGAACAGTTATGTCAACATACCATACCGTTTAAACAAGTTTAATTGGGAACGTTCAGACGATTTTCTTTTTTGATATGCTTTCATCCCATAAACTCTAGTTCAAATAGATATTTATTTGTTCGAATGCGTAAAAAAGCGCTTCCATGTTTTGGGATGAAATTTAATTTTTGTTTCAAATAACTACTTTCGGGATGAAAAGATTTTATCACTAAAAATAAAATTTCTTGTAGTACTATAAAGAAGTTGATGTTTCGTCCTTTAAACAAGATTACATTTCATGTGGGACTATCTAGTCAATCAACGTGATGAAAGAAAATAATCTTATATTTAAATATGGGTTGCTATCAAATACATAAGTACTCTTTCAAAATATCATTTTTCTATATTTGAAAATCATCTCCGCCACTTTCAAGCTAGCAGCTTGTTTGTTCACGCAATTTTAATCTTGACTTGAGTACTATTTTTTATCAAAGGATGTTACAAATTGGATATTATTTTAAAAAAGTATATATCCTTCCGAGTTTTTCTCTCCTTTCTATTGTTTTCTCTACGGGTAGAAAAGGAAAGAAAACCAATTCATTAAGCACACAAAGACAATATATAATAGTTTCCCTACGCTAGCTGCTGCCACGGTATTGATCTTAATTAATTTGTGGGTCATGTGGGGTATAATTAGTTGAAGTTACATCCTCAAGTCTTGCATGCTTATCGTACTAATTATTTATTGACAAATTAAAGGCTATTCATGAAAATCTTTTGTTATAATTAAGTTTTCGATCAACCAGATGGAAATTTCGTCAGGGTTGAAAAAAATAAAGGCCTGACAATTATTGCTAGCTAGCTATTTTCTTTTCGGATTATATATCAGCAGGTAGGCCAATTTTGTTGAAAGCTGTGTAATTAGAAGTATATTTATAATATAACATGAATCTTTGTGCATATACTACTCTGATAATAATAATTTGGTCAAATATATATTTCCGCACCATGCATGTGTACTAGTAATCCCTAGTGCATAAGGGTTGTTACTCCCATAAAGCGAGGCCACCGAAACATCCACTGAATAGGCAATTGTGTTTTTATTTTTATTTTTTGTTTTTTTTTTTCAAATATTTTTTAAATCTATTAAAAAGTTTCAAAAAATAAATAAAAATTATTAATTCATTAAAAAATATTTACTTAACAATTAAGTAAAAAAATAAAAGAAGGAATCGGTGGCTACCATCGATCGGGGACCACCATCTGTGGGTTTAGTATTTTCCTAGTGCACAAAGTTGCAACTAGTCTGCAGGCATTATTGAAGTTCTGAAGTTTGAAAATACTAACCTGTGGCTTTGGACACAAGTTTGAGAGACATTTGACAGCACGTAGCAAATTGCATGCAATTATCATACAACTACAAAGCCAAACAGCATCTTCATCGATGGCAACCTTTTAAATCGAACCAGTACAACATCCCAGTAGTACGATTGATTAAAAGTATATATTCTTTTTCCTTCATGTGTTATTTTATTTCCATCATGCTTCCATGCATCATATATAATTGATTCATCATGTCATGTACTAGTTTTGCAATATCTGTCTAGCTAATTGACTTTGAAGCATTCCAAGTCTCCTTTGTTTTTGTCTCCTTTAATTTGCCTCCCTGTCCCTCACCTAAAGCCACATTAACCCACATGCTTCTAAACTTTGAATAATATAAACTCTGATGATCTATATATAAAGGCTATTCAAACTCTTCACAAAGACATAAAAGTCAGAACATGATGGAAAAGAAACTTGCATGTTTTCTCCTAGCAAGCTTCTTCTTCCTCGTTACACTAGCCGGCACCGGCCAGGGCCGACTTGTTACAAGCAACTCGCCAGGCGATAATGTCTCCGATGGTGTCCACAGTCTTTATCAGCAACCAAAGTTGCTATATCTTCACAGCTTGTTTTCATCAGAAGATAGCTGCACAGAGACGTATGGATTTCTGCCATGCACCACCACTGTCCTAGGAAATGTTTTTCTCATTCTTGTATATAGTTACTTGATGTTCTTGGGGTCCAAGTTGCTGTCAGATGGAAGTGAGATTTTGCTGGAAATTCTCGGACCTGGGATCATTGGTGGGTTTTTCCTACCTGTTTTGAGCGCTGTTCCTGACGCGACGATCATTCTTGGTAAGCATGATTAGTTTAAGCACATGATGATAAACTGATCTTTGGTGAATCTGAACTTAATTTGTTAATTTAACTTAGTGTATAAAAGGATTCCCACAACTCGAAACTAAATCAATTTTTTGTTCAAATTTTGAACCAAAATAATAATTAGGGCCACGCAAGTTTTTCATAAGTTTCTGATATTTTTTTCCAACCACTTATTCTGACTTTATCCAAAATTGAACAACTCATACCAAAGTTTTTCTCATATAATTAATTGAACATGAACTTGTGAGACTTGCATGGGATCGAGTTGGCATGATAGATGACAGGAAAGCCTGTTTTTATATATTTATCATGTACGTCATCTTTCAGCTTGTACGTTTGAAACTTCTGATCCTAGCTAGGTTGGTCAGTGCATTAATTGGCATATATATTTTTTTCAAGTTGGAAAATGCTGAAATGTATCACTTACGGAACCGTGAAAAAAAAAATTGCTTCCGTGGAGAATTAGGAAGCCAAATTTAATTGGCTATTATACTCTAATTAAATTAAACATAGAGAGATTTGGATAGGTTGGATAGGTTTGGCTAGTGAGATGAAAATTTTTAGTTTTAGATGAAAGTTTAAAATATTATTTTTTTAATATTATTATTATTTTAAGATTTGAAAAAGTTGTAGTGATGAAATAAGATGAGACGAGCATTGTTTAATTAGGTACTATTTGTTGTTGAGATTAATGCCAAAACTCAAAATTCATTTTGATATATAAGAACTTATGGATATATAAATGTTTCCAAGCTGCATGTTGGAATCAGTCACACTTTGAATAATTTTGGTAAATAATATTGTAAGCTTCTTAGTGAGTACCAAACTGGTTGATCGAACATACACACTGGCCACCTAAATAATAATATTATAAAAAAAATATTTATAACATAATTTTTTTCGCAAGCATCATAATTTTCTAAATAAAAAAATAAATTTTTGAAGATAAATAAATATGTTCTATATAAGCAATTATCCCTTTCTAAAATTAGTTTTTAGAACATATTTATTTGTCTTCGATCAATAATTTATTTTTTTGTTTAGAAAATGATGTTTGCAAGAAAAAAAGTGTATAATTGGGAGATGACTGTAAACTAGATGGTGGGGTGAGGGAAGTTTGTATATTTTCTAATATATATATATATATATTTATTAAATGTGGAGCAAAGACTTTTGTTAAATGGGTTTTAGCTGTCACAGTAGAACTATAGTAATCCAGATTTTAATTGAATTTGTAGCTAGCGTCGGTCTCACGTAATTTTTCACATGGGAGACATTTGACCTCAACTCCTGGAACGTGAGGGCATGTTATTACCTCATTTTCTTCTGATTTTTGTGTTCCATATTTTATCATGCATGATTAAAGAAAGAAAACCTCGACTTACGTATTTGAATCAACGACCTGCGTTGCACACGACGACTTGCTGTTTTTATGTTAGGTTTGGATGTTGAGATAAGATGAGAATTTTTGAAAATTTTGTGAATAGTATTAAGATGAAAGTTTAAAATATTATTTTTTAATATTATTATTGTTTTGGGATTTGAAAAAGTTGAATTAGAATTTGAAAAAGTTGAATTGTTTATTATATTTTATATGGAGATTTGAAAAAGATGTAATGATGAAATGAGATGAGATAGAGATGAAATTTCTCATCTTTACCTCCAAACATAACCTAAGGATTTGCCGCCAGAAACAACCGCTGCTAAAATGACACTCGATCGTTTGTCATTGGATTTGCCTTTTGATTTTTTATCCAAAATTGAAGGCTTTTTATGGAAGTGATCGATCAGATAGACACATTAAACGAACTTCATTAAATTAAGTAGTGTTACATATATAAAGAGATTATCTAAAAGTAAACTTACAAACTGATCATGTGGTGTCATGAGATCCGTTAGATCTACTTTATAATAAAAATAATTTTATAATCTGACGTACCACATCAAGTCACATCAGTTTGTGGGTTTACTAACGTGTAATTCCTTTTTGTCTATCTACTTCGTACTTGATTAAAAAGTTTTCGATTTTGTTCTTGCTGATCATAAGTTCATTTTCTTCATGTTATTTATATATCATGCATGTGCTTTTACTGAGGAAACTTATGCTGACAATGCCACCGGTTTTTACCATAGCTTCTGGACTATCTGGGAGCACGGCAACTGCTCAAAGTCAGGTCTCAGTTGGGATGGGCTTGTTTGCTGGATCGACTGTAATGCTTCTGACAATTTTGTGGGGCACCTGTGTCGTAGTTGGCAAGTGTGACCTTGAGAATTCAGTTGCAGTAGAGCACAAGGATACCAAAATATTTAGCTTAACTGGTATAGTACCTTTATCCTTTGGCTTAAGGTTTGTTTTGTGCAAGTGTTTCCTTCAAGATTCAGTTCAGATACATGTCAACAAAAAACATTAAAAGATAAAAATAAAACTTGAATCCTAATTGCTATGGCCTAAATATCTTGTCAAGAGTGAGGGAGTTGTTTCGATGAACCTCTTCATGGATTTCTTTTCATTATAATCTGGATGATGCAGCTTGTTAATAATAGATTGCATATTTTTCAGTTCCTTTTACCTGCTGATGGGATTGTGATGCGTTTAGACAAGCATTGATACAATATTTTTGCAGGTTCTGGGGTGAGTACTGATATCTGGACTAGCTATGCTGCTAGAATCATGATTATCTCCATTATCCCACTCATATTAGTCCAATTACCACACATTTTCCAAGCAACTTCTCTAAGTCACATGGCAGTTCTGGTTTCTCTTATTGTCTCCATTTGTTTAGTGATCGCTTACACCCTTTATCAGGTAATTTACAAGTTGAAGTTATTAATGAAGCAGATGGCATGCATCAATATTATATGGTATTTCTTGGGAAATAAATTCGATTCATCCATCATTCGTACTGATGATTACAACGCTATCTGTTGAAACATAAATGCAGATTTTTCAGCCTTGGATTCAGAAGAGAAGACTTGCCTATGCAAAACATAAGAATGTAATATCAGGATTTCTGAGAAATATAAAAATGCATGCACTAGAAAGACGACTTTTCAATGATGATGGTGAACCAAATACAGAAGTCATAGAAAAGTTAGTCTTTATTCAACTTTCAACATATATTCTGTTTCTATTTGAATTGATATTTCCAATTTACTCATTACTATTGATCATAGTTTTAAGCAATTATATTCAAGTTTCAGAGGGAGGGAAGAGATGAATATAATCATCTAATTTATATGATAACTCATTATCATTTTACAAAATATGTAGGTCATTGAAAATTTGAATTTCAAAAAGCATTGATCCTCCTATTCATAAGAACAAACTGAGGGGAGTTACCTTTTAGATCTTGTTTAATTAGACTATAATCAACACAACATGCTGTGCAGGAAGAATAGGCAGATCATAACCAATCAAATTCAACTCTCTAAACCTTTTGAAGAAAATTAACTTGACATTCGATAAATATTACACAAATTTTAACTTCTGGACCACTTTCAAATGGCAGGTTGTTTAAGACAATTGATGGAAATTCAGATGGAAACCTATCAGCAGCAGAATTAAGAGCTCTGGTAGTAGGAATGGAGCTCGAAGAGTTAGATACGGATATAGAGGGTTGTGTTGCGCATGTGATGGAAGATTTTGATACATCTCATAATTCACAAGTTGATGTGGAGGAGTTTGTCAGAGGAATTTCAAGATGGCTTAAGAATGCTAGGCGCTCTGCTGCAAGTGGCAAGGACCAAAATGAGCATTCAATAAGGCTTCTCAGTAATTTTCATCTGGTATATAACTTGCTTTACATAAATTCCACCGATCTTGCTTGTTTGTGTAATCACAATCTATGAATGACTATATTATGCAGCAAGCACGGAAAGAACGAGATCGTCTTGGAGACCAGAATGATGAGGTTGTGGAGGGCATTCAAAATGCAAACTGGCATGCCACCAAAGCAGTGTTGATGTTGCTTCTGGGAACCCTTATTGCTGCTGTAATTGCTGATCCCCTTGTGGATGCTGTTGAAAACTTCTCAACTGCTACAAGCATACCTTCTTTCTTCGTCTCATTTGTCATTCTGCCCTTTGCTAGCTCCAGCGAGGTTGTGTCAACTCTAATTTTTGCCAAGAAGAAAAATTTGAGAATGGCATCCTTGATGTATTCAGAGGTTTGCTTTCCCACACACTTTCATGTAATTCTGTCTTCTCAGTAGACTTTGGAGGCTTGCTTGCATTATGAAACCTTAGATGGAATCAGAATGGCCAGATATTACTCCATTGGGATCCTAGATGAAGGATTTCACACAGGAGACAAATTAACAGGCATTCTAACTTCCCAACATGATAATGTAGAGGAACAGGACAGTCCTTGAAACACCATATATCAGGATACCATTTGGAATCCACTATCATGCAAAAGACAAAAAAACAAAAAAAAAAATGGTTAGAGATCTTTAGTCTAGAGTCATATGCCAGTTATTGGGGGGTTGGCTACATGTATTTCCTTTTGCCACATTCCTTGAAATTATTAAATAATCAGTAACAACATCATGTGCTGCTGAAAGTTTACCTAAGAACAAACATATACCCTTGAAATTAAAATAATTCTCCTGTTTTTGCTCTATTAATCAACTTGCAGAGAAAGATTGCGTGTAGCTTTATCTGAAGTCCTCATGCCTGCCCTTGGACCTGCTCTTTCTAGGACTCATATTCTCCTAATGTTTTTATTGAAGAATTGGCTTGTAAGCTATGTGTGTTTTTGGGTGCAGATATATGGGTCAGTGACCATGAGTAACGTACTTTCACTGGCAGTATTCTTGGGTCTGGTTTATTTCCGGGACCTGACATGGGACTTCTCGTCGGAGGTGCTGGTTATACTAATTGTCTGCATTGTGATGGGTCTAATTGCCAGTTTCCGGACCACCTTGCCTCTTTGGTTGTCATTGGTGGCCTATGCGCTTTATCCACTTTCCCTGTTGCTGGTGTATATTCTCCAGTATGTTGTTGGATGGTCGTAGCTAGATTCTTTTCGAGTTTACCGCCAAATTTCAGGCTCTACTCCGCTTCGTTTAGACATTATTTATATTGTTGGAGTGATCATGACATTGGTTATTGTTGGAGTTATTATTTTATAAAAATATTTCATTTAAAATATAGTTTCATGAAAAGGGTTGCATAAAAGGTTGTGTCTATCAATTTTTTTTGGTGTAAACCCAAAGCAAATGAGTCCTTTTTTCCATACAAATTATGATTTAATTGCAATATAAAGTCCGCTTAATATTAACATATCAGACCATATTACATGTTTGCATCAAACAAAAAAAGCTCTCGATAAAATGATCTCTCGGGTCTGATAACCCCATTAGATTGAGAGGATGCATTCCCTAGAATGCATTCCCGAGAATAACAGCTTCTATTATGATATTAGAATCTCCTATAATCAGGTCTTGGATCCCTATAGTAATTACTCTCCATTTGCAGGCCTCTCAGTAGGCATGCAACCCAGCCAACTCTGATCTAAGGTCCGACCCGACCCGATGGCTAGAGACTAACAACCCGACCTGAAAACTAACCCTAAAACTTTTCTAAAAACAAAGATAACCCTATTTACTTAAAAATTAAGTATGAAACAATGCATTGAAAAAGAAATCTTGGGCGCCATTGTCTAGTGTCTACAATTCCTTACAACTGAAAAATAAAAAACCAATGGTATTGGTTTGAATGATGACAAATACAAACCAATACCAATACCAAGTTTAAAGACAAATACAATAACAATCCCAAGATTCTTCTTCCCCTCACCTTCTCCTGGTTCCATGCCAAATTAAATCCCATATTTTCTCACCTAATGGCTACAAACAAGAGAAAGCAATACCTATTTAAAAATAGACAAAAGGTGGGAAAGAGAGACAAATTGTGCCATGTTAGCAACAATTACAGCTCTATCAGCTTTGAAAGTTTTCACCTAATAGCAACAAACAAGAGAAAGCAATACACATCCATTTAAAAATAGACAAAAGGAGGAAAAGAGACAAATTGTGCCATGTTTAAAGATCTTTCTGCTTTGAAAATCTTCCGAACAGAGATTAAGATGCCAATAAATCTCCAATATGTGGATCCATAGAGATTAAGATGCCTATCTAGATCTCCAATTAGAGAGACTTCATTAGTTTTGCCATTCACAAAGATTTCATTTGTCTAGGAGAGGAGTTTTTGATGTAGGGCCACATAAAGAAAGATCATGTCAATCCAAATTCTTGTTTATTGTCTCTAGGAATTATTTTTAGTTTGAAAATTAGCCAAGCCAAATGTTCTTTGAAGGACTGTTAAAAACAATCGTGTATAAATTTTTAGAAAGTACATATCATGTATAAAACATCCTCGCCAAGTCCTACCAAGAAAACCCACATCACTGTAGAAAGACACATGATTTTACTTCTAAAAATATAGACCAAACTGATTTTCAAAGAATGTCACCACTCTCCACCATGCTTTTATCTACATTAACAAACCTTAAGTTTGGAACCAAAAAACAAAAAAAAAAAAAAAAAAAACTTTTCAAGAAAAAAGGATTTTCTAACCTTGGGGTAGAAAACGGATCTGTAAATAATATTTTTCCTTCATCAATTCAGAAAAACAAATGTTGAAGCAACATGGTTTGGTTGCTTGGGATGCCCAAGTGTGACACACCCTTTCTACCACCGTCAAAGGAGGCTACCAGGGCGCCGCTTGAGGAGGAGGAAGCTAGGGTTCGGGAAGGAAGGCTGAAGTACGAAGTGTGGAAGAGCTAACCTAAACTGAAGATGTTCAAGATTAAGGGATCATGGTCGTGGGCGTGTGGGCTCATGGGCTCGTTGGTGCTACGGAAGAATAAACAGAAGTAATGGATTGTGGGCTTCTTTATGTAATGTTGAGTCTTAGCTTAAAAAAGTCAATCTTAGTCCTTGTAAGGGCTCAACCCATATTAAGTAATCTAGTTAAATAGTCCATTATGCATGTCTGTCATGTGCTTGGGTACCTAGCACAATGACCCTTTCTTTATTTCACAGAGTTTCTTACAAACGGAAGGATAAAAGTACAGTGTAGTGGGAATCATTTCCTTTATGCAAATGAATACAAACGGAATTCCATTCTTTCAATTATCTCTTTTCTCTCTTTCTTGGAGGTGCTCACCCTCGAAGTGAGTCTGCATTCCCTGTTATTCACAGCCGTGTAACAGATTTGGCATCAAGAGCAAATTATCCTTGGCAGCACCACCGCCACCATGGCTAAAGGCACTCGTATCAATCAATTGCAGGAAGGGCTAAATGGACTGAAGAAATCCACTGGATCCCAACTGAAAACATTGGAGACAGAGGTTTTAGCACTAAAGAGAAAAACTGATGCAGTGGTTCAGCAACTAACAACAATAACCCTTGAATTACAGAAAACAAATGAATACCAGCAAAGAGATGAATCTACCTCAGGGGTGAATCACAGAACATAAAGCTTTGGTGAGATTCATGGATAGATGATTCCCAGGTCAGTAAGAATAGATTTTCCTTCATTTCGAGGGGAAGACCCTCTGGGTTGGCTTTACAAAGCTAACCAGTTCTTTTTGTTTTACAACGCCCTTCCCCAACATAAATTGAGGTTGGCTTCCTTCCACATAAAAGGGAAGGCCATGATGTGGTTCCAAGTTCTGGAAACTAGTGGGGTGGTTACAGATTGGGAATCCTTTGTAAGAACCTTTCTGGTAAGGTTTGGGCCGAGTTGAGCTACAGGGGTTATCTGATGGCCATAAGTTGAGCTAATTTTTGAGTGGTCTGAAGGATGAAATCAGAATACAAGTTAGAATGTTTAAACCCTCAGATTTATTAATAGCCTTTAGCTTAGCTAAGCTGCAGGAGGAGAATTTTAGGATCAGTAAAAGAGGAACTAAAAATATTATGATGGGGTATTCTGAATATGGGGGTAGCAAAGGGGTTAATCAAAGCCTAGGACCAGGCAGTAGTAAGGCTATAGTGCCAGTCCAAAAGATAAATCCTAGCCAGAGGAAGGAGAGAAGGGATCGGGGACTATGTTATTACTGTGATTCCAAATGGAATCCAGGTCACAAGTGTAAAAATCCAAAGCTATTTTTTATTGAAAAAATTGAGGATGAAGAAAAGGATGAGACAAGAAATAAACCATAGTTAGTGACAGGAGAGGGTGGTGAGGAGGAAGGATAGGTTAATGAGGAAGTCCTTAAACCTAAAATTTCATTGCATGCTCTAATAGGGTCTAGTAATCCTAAAACTATGAGACTTAAGGCAAAAGTGGCTGGACAGTGGGTAGTCCTACTGGTGGATTCAAGCGGCACACACAATTTCTTGGACAATACTATTGCCAAGAAAGCTAAGCTGCCCATTTGCGTGGAAGAGAAGGTAAATGTGAGGGTAGCTAATGGAGAGCAGTTAACTAGTGAAGGACTGGGGAAGGATGTGAAGATCCTAGTGTTGGGAAAATGTTTTACAGTGAACCTATTTGTAATAGAGTTGGTAGGTTGTGACTTGGTGTTGGGAGTGCAGTGGTTGCAATCCCTAGGTACTGTGTCGTGGGACTTTAAGAAACTTACAATCAATTTTGTTGTGAAAGGGCAAGAAGTCTCACTACAAGGCTTGATTTCATCCCAGTTGCTTGAAGAATGATCCTACACAAAGCTGAATAAATTAGAAAAGAGGGGAATGATTTTACAAATGATCAATAAAGAAGAGGTTACATGCAGACAGAACCTGTTAATTCCCATTCAGGAAATGCTAGAGCAGTTTAAAGTTGTGTTTCAAGAACCGAAGGGATTACCACCCATCAGACCTTAGGATCATGCCATTAATCTTTACTAGGGGCAAATCCAGTGTCAGTTAGACCCTACAGATACCCATTTTTTCAGAAGGATGAAATAGAAAGGATAGTAAAGGAGCTGGGGTGATAAAACTCAATCAGAGTCCAAACTCCTCCCCAATTTTGTTGGTGAGGAAGGCAGATGGATCTTGGTGCATGTCTGTGGACTATCGAGCTCTTAACCAAGTCACTATAAAAGATAAATTTCCAATACCAATGGTGGAGGAGTTACTTGATGAGCTAGGTGGGGCAAAGGTGTTTTCTAAGCTGGATCTTCGCTCTGGTTATCACCAGATCAGAGTAAAACTTGAGGATATACATAAGACAACATTTCGTACTCACGAAGGCCACTATGAGTTTCTAGTTATGCCCTTTGGGCTGACTAATGCTCCATCTACATTCTAAAGTTTGATGAATGAAGTATTTAAACCTTTTTTAAGGAAGTTCTTATTGGTTTTTTTTTTTTTTTTTTTAATGACATCCTAATCTACAGCATGGATGAAGGGGAACATCTAAGACTCCTAAATTTGACCCTGAATATACTAAGGAGGCACCAACTATTCGCCAAGGAGTCTAAGTGTGTATTTGGGTGCAGAGAAGTGGGGTAATTAGGCCACATCATTTCTGGTCAGGGAGTGAGAGCAGATCCTGACAAGTTAAAGGTGGTTGATTGGCCACAACCAAAAAATTTGAAGGCATTAAGGGGATTTCTTGGTCTTACAGGGTATTACAGGAGATTTATAAAAGGGTATGGTTCTATAACTGTTGCCCTAACTATTTTACTAAGAAAAAATAATTTCCAGTGGAATGAAGCTGTTGAGTTGGCTTTTACAGAGTTAAAGAAGGCTGTTACTCAACCCCTAGTGCTAGATTTACCAGATTTTTTCAAAACATTTGTAGTGGGGTGTGATGCTTCAGGAAAAGGGATTGAGGCAGTCCGAATGCAACAAGGGCAACCTGTATCCTTCTTTAGTCAAGCCTTGAAGGGCATATCCTTATTGCTATCTACCTATGAGAAAGAGCTATATGCTTTGATTTCTGCTATTCAGAAATGGAGATCATATTTGTTGGGCAAGGCCTTTGTGGTCAAAACTGATCAACATAGCTTAAAGTACCTCCTAGAACAAAAAATTGGAACTCCTATGCAACAAAAGTGGTTGAGTAAATTGTTGGGGTATGACTATATTGTGGAGTATAAGAAAGAGGTGGACAATAAGGTAGCAGATGCCTTATCGAGAGTTGGAGAGGAGGAGGAAATTTTCCTTGGCTTTAATTTCAGTTCCGTCTCTAGAAATGGTCGCTGAGCTTAGGAGAGGTTATGAAGAGGATGCAGTCATACAAGACCTATTGGCTAAGTGCAAGGAAAGCCAACTGTTCCCTCAGTATTCTCTAAGGGAGGGAGTGTTATACTACAAGGGAAGAATGTACATTGCCAAGTCCTTTGAGCTTAAGAGTAAGCTACTGAAATTCCTGCGTGACAGTGCATGGGGTGGTCATTCAGGTGATGACAAGACTATCCAACGAGCCCAGAAAGACTTTTATTGGCTAGGCATGAAATTTGAGGTGAGGGCTTATGTCAGGAACTGTGAAGTGTGTCAGTAGCAGAAGATAGAACACTTTTCTCCTAGTGGGCTTTTGCAACCTCTACCAATCCCTTCTAAGCCATGGACTAACATTACCATGGACTTTATTGAAGGGCTCCCTAACTCAAATGGGTTTAGTATTTTATTGGTGGTCGTGGATAGGTTGACTAAGTACAGCTATTTTATAGCATTGGGACATCCCTATACTGCAAAATCTGTGGCTCAATTGTTCCTCAAACACATGTTTAACTTACATGAACTACCCCAGTCCATTGTGTTTGATAGGGATAGTACCTTTTCCAGAATCTTTTGGAGGGAACTATTCAAGGCCCAAGGTGTGCAACTAGAATTTAATACTGCTTACCACCCACAAGCTGATGGAAAATCTAAGGCAGTAAACAAATGTCTTGAAACTTACCTATGGTGTTTTATGGGGAAAGACCCAAAGATTGGGTTAAATGGGTTCCCTTGGCTGAGTGGTGGTATAACACCACTTATCACTCATCAACAAAGCTTACTCCCTTTGAGGGACTATATGGTTACCCCCCACCCAGGTTATCATCTTACATGCCAGGAACTACATGGGCCGAAGAAGTGGAAACAGAACTCAAAAACAGAGGCCACATCAACCAACTTTTGTGACAAAATCTTAACAAGGCATCGGAAAGGATGAAAAAGTTTGCAAATTTGAAGCGAAAAGAGTTGAATTTTACAAAGTGGGATTTGGTCTACCTTAAAATCCAGCCTTACAGACAAACATCAATGGTACAAAGATGAAACTTGAAGCTAGCCCCATGGTTTTATGGGCCCTATCCAGTGGAGCAACGAGTGGGTGAAGTTGCGTACAGGCTGAAGCTCCCTCCAACCGCACAGATCCACCCTGTATTTCATATTTCTCAGCTCAAGAAAAAGGTAGGAGAAAGAGCGACAATGACTCAAATCTTACCTCCGATAACTGCTCAGGGAACCCTTCAACCAGAACCGATAGCCATTCTGAGTCAAACAGTACGACCGCTCAACAACAGGCCACTGACGGAGTTGTTGATCCAGTGGCAAGGTCAGGGAAAAGAAGACGCAATGTGGGAGAGCTATTACAAGCTAAAAAATGACTTCCCACACCTTCTGGGCAAGGTGTTTTAAGGGAGAGACTCTGTGACACACCCTTTCTACCACCGTCGAAGAAGGCTACCAAGGCGCCGCTTGAGGAGGAGGAAGCTAGGGTTCGGGAAGGAAGGCTGAATTATGAAGTGTGGAAGAGTTGACCTAAACTGAAGATGTTTGAGATTAAGGGATCGTGGTAGTGGGCTTATGGGCTCATGGGCTCGTTGATGTCTACGAAAGAATAAACAGAAGTAATCGATTGTGGGCTTCTTTACGTATTGTTGACTCTTAGCTTAAAAGAGTTAGTCTTAGTCCTTGTAAGGGCTTAGCCCATATTAAGTAATCTTGTTAAATAGTCCATTATGCATGTCTGTCATGTGCCTGGGTACCTAGCACAGTGACCCTTTCTTTATTTCGTAGAGTTTGTTACAAACGGAAGGATAAAAGTACAGTGTAGTGGGAATCATTTCCTTTATGCAAATGAATACAAACGAAATTCCTTTCTTTCTGCATTCCCTATTATTCACAACAGTGTAACACTAAGTGAAAGCGAGTGCACGATACCAACAGTGGCAAACCTAGTAAATGGTCCTGAACAGGGGTAGAAACAATGAGTATGTTGTTGGCTGAAACAGTCGTCCTCTGAGTTTGTCAGCTTCTGCATGGCCCCCTCTGCAGTTGGCTCAACAAAAGCACCAACAACAGCTTCAGCAAAATGTCTCTGGCATGATAGCCATATTTCTTGGAACTCCTAGTAGTAAAAAGGAATGCGCCAGTTCATGATGACAAAGAGAATGGGGGAGGGCTACAGTTTGATATGCAAGCTTAAGAGTTTAAACATGTTAGTTGAGTTTCTTGGGTTGAAACCAAATTTAGCGGGTTCGACTTGAAAGTTAGTCCAAACCAGTTTTATTGGGTGGGTTGTTCGAGTGGGCCTGGTCATCGGGTTTTCTGCACAGGCTTACCTCTCAATGCAACCAAAGTCTTACTATTATCAACCTTAGACATTGATTTTCTCTATCTTTCTCCTTGACATTCACTTTCTCCAAAGACATATTCATCCCCCATTTTTATTGGGCTAAGGGTATGGCTAGTAAGGCCCATGGCACAAACCCCGCGGGCCTGTTGACCCACGGGAGGGGACTACTTTCACACGAGCACACCTCCACTTGGGTGACCCACGGGAGGTCTCACCGCATTAATTGCATCAACTGGGAGTTTTGGTAGGAGATTACGGTAGGAGATCCTGTCTCAGACAAAAGCCATCGCATTGAATGCAACAGCTTGGTCCCCCCCTAAGAAAAAACAAAGATTCCCCATATACAGAGAGAAGTATAAAAGCCCCAATGTAGGTACGATTCATTCTCTTTATCTATCTAGTTGTCTCACTCTTAATCACTCACTAACTTAGGCATCAGAGGTGCTTCCATGCAAATTGGGCCCCTCAAGCTTTCTTGCCTCAAGTGACCGGCAGAGCAAGGCGGGATGCGAAACACTTAACAGTTGGCATCGTCTCTGGGATCTGAAATAAGTAAAAAAACGAATGTACCTTTCATACGCTAGTTGTGACACAATCCCAGGCAACAAAGATTAGGAAGAGACCTTCAACAAAAAAGAGCAGGTGCCCATAATGGAAGAGCAAGCTCCCCCACCACCCCCTGTGCTCATAGAATGAGTAGTGGAAACTAGACACAAGCGACAGTTGAAATAGGGAACTTGGAACTGACCATGCTAGATGAGGCTCACCCTGAAAGGAAAGCGAGAATAGGAAATAGGATGAAACCTGAAGTAAGGACACAGTTGCAGAAATTATTGGCTGAACACAAAGACGTTTTCACCTAGAGTCACGAGGACATGCCCAAGATTGAAATGTACGTGACTGAACAATGGTTGAGTGTGAGTCCCGATGACAAGAGAGTCCGGTAGAAACATAGGAACTTCAGCACTGAGAAGTATGCGACCATAAAAGATGAGGTAGACCGCCTATAGCCGCATGATTTATTAGGGAGGCCCATTACCCAAAATGGCGTTCTAATGTGGTTTTGGTGAAAAAAGGCGAATGACAAATGAAGGATGTGCATCGACTTCACTGTCCTAAACCAGCCATGCCCCAAAGACAGCTTCCCTCTACCATGGATCGCCTTAATCGTGGACTCAATCGCTAAGCATAAGACGCTTAGCTACATGGATGCCTACTTCGAGTATAACCAAATCAAGATGAGCCTGGGCAATGAAGAAAATACAGCATTCATAACAAATCGATGACTATATTGCTACCAAATAATGCGCTTTGAACTGAAGAACGCTGGAGCGACTTATCAGAGGCTCGTCAATCGGATGTTCAAAGAACAAATCAGTGGAACATGGAAGTCTATTTAGATGACTTGCTCGTCAAAAGTAGGGAGTTGGGGCGGCATACAGATAATTTGAGGGAAGCATTCACCGTACTGTGAAAATACAAGATGAAGCTTAAGCCCATGAAATGCGCCTTTGGAGTGGAGTCTGGCAAGTTCCTCGGGGTTATTTTTTCGGAGAGGGGAATTAAGGCTAATCCAAAGACGATGTGACACCCCAACCTCCACTTGTAATTTGATAGAGATTTAGAGCATCAAGACATGCAACATATGATTACATATCCCCATTCTTGTCAAATAGTATGCAATGTATCTTATGAATAATCTAGCAGTATGTAATAATCACAGCGAAATTCCCACTTGTGAAATTTTTTGTACCAGAATGCTAAATAAACACAACTTCATTAAAATAAAATAAAACAATGCCTCATTAAATTGTCCAGTGAATGAGGCAAATACAGGCATAAATGGAGATTACATCTCCTTATTCATTTCTTGGTTAACAAGAGTCTTAAACGGAACATAGTTCAGAGCATCTCTCTTATGCGTTAGATGGCTTGCAGGACCATTTTGAGGAACATCATGATCAACTCCAATTGATAGTCAAGGTCTATCTCCTCCTCGATCATCCTTAACCAGGGGTTCGCGTTCATCACCATGGTCAAGTCCTGCTACTACTTCTACCATCCCAAAAGGAATCATAGTTTGGGAATAATAAAGTGAGATTCCTTGAAATCTCAGTAAGTTAGCAACCGACATACAAAGAGATAGCATAAATATGAATGATAATAAACATGAGATGCTTGCATGCAGAGAAAATATTTGCTTTGCCATCCAGATTCCTCAACATCTTTCAGGGAATTCAAATACACCTTTTGACAGAGAGCATTTCATATTCTTTCTTTTCCTTTTTATTCTTTTCTTTCTTAACATATTGTAACATCACAACTCTCCATTCTACACCGTGAGTACCTGCTACTTACCGTAGTCCAACTTTTTGGGACAACATCATTAGAGCTGTGCAAATAAATCCAATGCATTCATCATAACTTTTCATAATTTGGGTACCCACCAACGTTAGGCACCATATTTTTATATGACAACACCCTGGAATCCTTTAAAGAGGAACCAGTCGAAGTTCATTGACTGTTCTTCGTCAATCCAGAAGTTACCACTCCATTTTTAATTACTCTAGAGTGAATAGATGAGTTTTACTAGGATATTCGCTCATCCTAACATTGTGTCATGACAAATATACTTTTTATGCTACGCTCATGACAAAACATGTTTGATGACATGTGCTTCTTTTTGTAACAAGTTTCATATTTCATGTAAAATATTATACTTTCATGTATCATGCCAAAGAGTACTTGTTTATGCAAAATCTCATAATAACTAACACACATCATATAGTGGCCAAATGATCAAGTAACACAAGACATTTCATGATCAAATAGTATTTATAACATGAATGAGGCATTTACACAGAGTTATATAAATATTATTCAAAAGTAAGTTAGAGGCCAACTTACCATTTTCTTGAATATGTGAAAGTAGTGGCTAAAACAAGAGATGTGTTTATAAGTTAGAATCTTGATAATCATTAAAATTTGTATACTCTACTTTTCCAAGCTTTGAACCTTACATAATTGGAGTGTAAAACTTTCTAGTATCATGATATTGTTTTTTTGTCTAGGCCGAGGCATATACATATACTAATTACCAAAGAAATCATGCTAACCTTTTCATGATACCACCCTTACGTTAAGGTTTAATTATGGATCAACCTTTGCATGTAACTTATATACTCATAAGTGATTCAAATCAAAACCTCATAACCAAAAGTCACTCGAAGTAGGGGTGATGATCAACCCAAGATATTGCATGTATAACTAAACGTTTAACTTCATAACGTGATAATAACCTCAAGCAATACTTATGATACTCTCATCAAGACCTATACCTGAGCATGCATCTTTGAATTTAAACCTTCATGTCAACAAGAATCCATACTCAACGTACTTGCTCATTTATTTATCAAAATACAAAAGTAGATCACTTACCAACTTTGAGCTCTCCTTCATGTACTTGACTAGGGCTCTCTCTTGCACTCTCTTTGGAACTCTCTTAATATCTTTCTTTAGCAAATGGTGTGAGGTGAAGTGAGTTTGTAAGGGTTCTATTTATAGGCTTCATAAGGAGAGGATGATCACTCAAGAGGCAACCTTTACCATGGTTCAACCGACTACTTATCCTTCTTCTACCATGGTGGTTTTAGCTAGGTTATCATGATGCTCTCTCATTTGTTTCTTGTGTGTAGCTAGGGAATCTAGGATCCATGATTTTTGAACTTGTGGGGGCATGGGGTGCAAGAAAATTTTAGTAGAACAAGCTCCTATGGCTTTGTTGGATTATGATCGGATTCTCCTTTGTTTCTCAAAATCGTGGGCTTCAATTACTAGTTTCTCTTAACTAGTTTGGTTTATAAGGTCAGTAGATGCAGAACTAATCCCTCTATTGTGCAAGAAAGAGAAGAGGGTGAGGGACACATATCTTGATGATGGAAGAGGTGGAAGAGAAAATCATGTGTTGATGCTTGCCAAGATGAACCACATGGCTCCGTCAATTCTCCATTCAATCTTTCCTCCACTTTCTTAGAGTCAAACTAAGGTTTAGGGGTCATGATATGGATGGACACCATGGTTTCTTCATCCATGCTTGGGAATCAAGAAGGTGATGTAGGAATAGTAAGTGGTTTGGAAGAAAGTTCCTCATAATGATCAGCTAGGGCTAAAGC
Organism: Pterocarya stenoptera; assembly: GCA_003123785.1. Taxonomy (NCBI): domain Eukaryota; kingdom Viridiplantae; phylum Streptophyta; class Magnoliopsida; order Fagales; family Juglandaceae; genus Pterocarya; species Pterocarya stenoptera. Next base: position 122,516 of record QEOT01007544.1, read on the forward strand.
TATAGTTCCTTCTTTGTTTGTGAGTTAGGGATGCTATCTACAACCATTTTACAGATTTGATTCTCTTCATCAATGACTTGTATGAGAGTTGTGAAAATTTCAGAATTTGTTTCCTTATCCTTGACTCAATTCGTTGGTTTCATCTTAAGGGTACCTGATTACACTATTGAAGCTTGGTGTGGGAGCAAGTTGTTTGAGCTTATTTTGGGAAGGTGAGCTATTGGTGACAAGTAGAAGGTAGACAAAATCTGATTTGATGCTAAGGGTATCAATTTGGCCGAATAGTGTCTTTTGATTCTTTTTGTCTTTGTTTCTTCCTACTCTTGACTATTGACTTCGTGGGGGCCAAGGGAAGTCTGAACATTTGGAATTTTTCATTCTATTTACTTAGGGACAAAGATTGTAGCTTTGGGAGGTGTCATCTTATTCTATTGGTGGTGTGGGAGGTGTTGGGTCAAATTGAAGTCTTGTGGTGTGTACTTCAAGTGTGTGTGTCACCCTTTGTCAGATACATGGTTCAAGTTCCCACATAAATTAGATGGTAGGCCTAAGCTTCTGGCTCACAATTCTAATTGATTTGGACAAAGAACAGAGTGGAATAAAATGGAAGTATTCGGTTGATGTGGGTCATCATACTTTTGGCTTGGATATGCCCCATTTGATGGTTTAACTAATATCATCTTAACTTAACTAAATATGTAATCTAATTGTAAGAAGTCTAAATTAAATTTTGAAGAATTTTCTTAAAGAAGTCTTGATGGCTGATTGATCTCACTAATTTTTCAGATTTTGTTTTCTTGGAATCTTGGAGAATAGAACTTGGCCACCAAGTTGTCTCTTAGGTGCCACATAGTAGATTTCCTAAGGTGAGAGGTGTGGGGCAAGTTCTCTAAACTTGGCCTCCAAGTTGGGCAACTGTGGTCAAAAGTTTAGTGCATTGGGCTAGTTTTGGGTTTGGGCTTTTATTGGGCCTTGGCCCATTTTGGCAGCAGGAGAAAAAAGGAAGGAAAACCTATCCTAACTGTCCCATATGTCCTCTCCACCCAGCGCAGCCGAACACATCTTCTGTCTAATTTCCTTAATCCGATGTTCCGCACTCGCACCTGGTGAACAAAAAAGGGAACACCTATCCTAACTATCCCATATCTCCTCGCCACCTAGTGCAGCCGAACACATCTTCTGTCTAATTTCCTTAATCCGATATTCTGCACTCGCACCTGGTGAACAAAGAAGGGAACACCTCTCCTACATCTCTCTTCGCCATCCAGCGTGGTTGAACACGTCTCTCGCTCAGTCTACTTAAATCAAAATGTTTACATGCCCAAGCAACAATTGATAGCCTTTGCATCCAAAATCAGACGAATAGTAGCCGACAGGGCGAGTAGGCACCCGGGAAAAAGCAAGAAGAAAGAAAAAGAGCAAGAGAATGCGTATTCAAGGATACCAATGAAAAGCACAAGTTTGGACAGATGAATATATCATTTACATCAGCAAAAGCACAAGTTTCAACAAATGTATATATTCAACGAACTAATTACAAGAAAGATGAGGAAAACAAAAAACCAATAATAAGCAAAACATCTCCACTCATTTTGCTTGGCGGGTCAAGAGCCCGGAGCGTGTCCAAGAAAGCATCAAGCATTAGGTCTTTGCCCATGAAGTTAAGAACTAGAGGGCTCGACTATTGGGTGTGAGAGTCTTTAAGTTAAAGGCCCTCAGGTCGGTCTGAGGGTTATCTATCAAATGATCCCTTAATATTTCCAAGCCCTCCCTATACTTGTAGCCTTAGGCTCTAGTATGGACCAACTTAGCTACCGACATCAGGGAAAAGAGCTAGGTCACATTCTCCTGGGAAAAGGTCAACTCGGACTCTAGGGCCCTTATTTGTGGCTCCCGAGAAGCCACTTCTTCCTTGGAAGCAGCCAACTTGAACTCTAAAGCCATAATTTGTTGGTCCTGAGATTTGATCTCATCCCGCTTAGGCGTCCATAAAAATCTCTACTGCCTCTGGTCCAAGTCATGTTGTTTGGTTAGTGTCCTTCTCACCACTGAGGTCCTGGCAGGACTTCGTGGCCCTCTCCAACGCTTCCTCCTCAAGCAATCTGGCTTCAATATGGTAGCATGCTATCTCCTCCTAGGACTTCGCCAAATCACCATGGAGATTAGCCACATCTTGATGGAGAGGGGCCTCTAACTCATCTTGCTCTCACCTCGCCTTAACGACCTCTTTGTAGGTGCGGATGATGAAAGATTGCGACCAGCAGACCTCCTTCTCTAACTTGTCCCTCCCATCGACGATATAGGCAGCTAGTGTGTCAACTCCCTAACAACACCAAAAGAGATCAATAAGCAAAGGAACACTAAAAGGAAGAGAATAGAGGCAAGTGAAAAGAAAAGATGCTAAGTTGAGGAACTCCTTTAACTTATCAGCTTCCCGACTCATAGCCTCGGTGTAGGCATTGTCAACATTTGGATTAGCTTCTAAGTCACCACAACCTCCCTCCCGAAGGGCATGCCACAAGCTCTCAAGTTGCAAAAGCGGGACAAAAGAGAAGGAAGAAGAAGCTAGGGGAGGGGGCCCCACGCCACCAACAAGTGCTGACATAATCGGGGTCTCCATGTTGCCCCCGACGAGCAAAGGCACAACTAGGACCTCCATGTCGCCCCCATTGGGTGATGGCACAACCGGGACCTCCACGTCACCCCCAACGAGTGTTGACATAATAGGGGTCTCCACATTGCCCCCATTGGACAATGACACAACTAGGGCATCCACATCGCCACCGTTGATATCCGATGTAACCAGGACCTCCACATCCTCCATGCTGGATGGACACTCGTCTAACACATCCGCATCCCCTGAGGATCAACCCGGTGATGTGGGCGACTCCGAGATCTCCAACAATAACACTCCTTACTTTGATGACATGCTAAAAGATGAGGAAGGAATGGAGATTCTGTCCCTACTGAGGTCCATGACCTAGGGGCATCATGAGATAAGGCCCCAGGACCCCAAACAGGATGGGCACCTTGCCGCCTTCACTTGGAAGGACTCTCACAAATGGAGAAACAACCGCCCCAAAAGGAGTGGAGCTCCCCTCAGCCTCATTGACTAGGGAACTGAACGTCTCCAAGGTCTCTTGGAAAGACATAACAGGTTCACGAGGTCCCCTAGGAGTAGGATCCTAGAAGGCTGAGAAAAATGCCATGTCAAGCTCTTCCCCTTCCCAATTAAAGGTCTTGATTAGCCCTAGGTTGCTTGGCAAGGTAGGGTGCAAGCACAGCAAGGTGGGGCATGTCCCTGGAAAAGGACGAATAGAGCCCCTTGCAATGGAAAAATCAAGTTCGCTTGCTTGGAGACGACATTGATTCTACCCAAGACAAACGGTTCATGCTAGGCTGATTCACCAAATCCCGATTGTGATGGGACCTGCAAAGACTAATCAAGACCTCCAAAAGAAAAGGGACATCATGCTTGGACATACTACTACTGTTGCTCCCTGGCAACACGCTATCTACCCTACCCTTGGTATGAGGTTTTTTCCATTTCCCCTCTACCGTCAGACCAGGCAGTCTCTTTTGACCCCGAGAGGCTGACGACCCCTTCAAAGGACGGCTACCATTAAGACGTGACCGATCTAGCATCATTAAAAATCGCTCAATATTGAGCCCAATCAACAAGGTGTTTCAGGGAAAGATCCTTATCATCTGAAACAACTCTCCACATAGCTTGAACGGGAAGTTCTTGGTAGGCGGCCTCACCAGCCAAGAATTCCCAACTACTGCCTGATACAAAGAAAAACCTCTTAAATCATTCATTGATGTTGGAAAAGTGAGACTCTAGGCAGAAGACCCTGTACTTGTGATGAGAGCGAAAGCTGCATAGGTTGACCTCATGAAGCTGCACCTTATGCGTAAAGAAAAACTCATAGGTCGTCAGGTCAAGATATTCCTTTCCCTCATCTCCCAACACCAGGCGTAAACAATACAACACCACATCAAAATCTTCCACGCGTTGGGATGAAGCTACGATGAAGCCAGCGCAAGGAAGTGCAAAACCTCTCAGATGGGAAGGTGCAAGCCATTCAAAAAATATGGGAGGATACATTGCAACCTTCTCTGCAAACCCCTCAGAATCAATGATGCCACGGAGAGCTCTAGAAGCCTCCAGGATAATAGAGTTAAGTATGCCATAAGAATTTCTCACCTAGTGGTACCACTCAAAGTATTGAGGGATACCATAAGTCCTGGAGAAATTGGGAGCTCCAGGGTTCCGAGATGGGCCCCTTAAAATGTAACGATTAGGAACCCCGAGACGAAAAGCAGGAAGCATTCACAAGAGCCATTTATATCGGAAAGGATAGGATGTTTAGGGTTTCAAGAGGAAGATAAGAGCACAGAAAAGAACGCAAAAATCTCTTAAAGAAACAACAAGGGTGAAGAGATTTGATTAGAAGAGAATACGAAGGCCGAAACTTGAGGTTTAAATAGAGGGCTGGTATTAATCGAACTACCCCAGGTAAGGAGGTGATACGCATCACCAAAAGAGAAACTTCAGGAACGAAACCGCACGAAGATGAACGGTCATGGGTGCTGCACTATTGTGCCTTATCATGAGATGTGGGAACACATACCGCCGAAAAGGATGTTTTAAGAGGACGAGATGCGAAACGTTCATGAGTAATAAAATCCCTGCCATGCATGCATATTGGGAATTTGAGAGATAACTGGAAAGACATATTCATCCCCCCATTTTATTGGGCTAAGCCTATGGCTAGTAAGGTCAATGGCCCAGACCCTTTGGGCTCGTTGATCAATAAGGGAGCAGGAGGAAATCAGAAACAACAAGGGAGAGGACCACCTTCACTCGAGCACACCTCCACTCAAGTGACCCAGGAAAAACCACCGCATTTATTATGCCGATTGGGAGTACTGGCAAGAGATGCTAGTAGGAGATCCTATCCCTGACAGAAGTCGTTGCATTCATCTATCCCCCCCCCCCCCAAAAAAAAGGACAAAAAGAGATGCCCTATATGCAAAGAGAAAGAGAAGCATAAAAGCTTCGTAGCAGGTACAATTCATTCTTTTCATCTATCTAGCTCTCTCACTCTTAATCACTCACTAACATAGGAGGTGCTTCTTGGTACAAGGAGTCCCTCAAGCTTTCTTGTCTCAAGTGACCAGCGGAGCAAGGTAGGGTGCAAAACACATCCTTAAAACTTCCCTTTTTCATTAAAACGTCACTTTAAACCGCATGTTATTTCACAAATGGCTAATACAAACCATTTGTTTCTGATCACACAAGGATTAAAATTACTCAAATGTTGCATTGCTCAATGAAGCTATCCTTGAAAATGATCTATAGGTGACGTATTTGACATGATAAACATGGTGATGAAATTGATGATAATATTATTATAGGTATAATTGGATGTTTGAACAATATATTACTTAAAAAGATGAACATGAAACAAAGAGCTTAAACAAAGTCAACACTCTAAATCCAGACACACCAGTACTGCTGAAGGCATTATTATGTATCTCCAAATGCAAGAAACGAACAATATCTACAAGCTTCTCAGTCACATGTAATCCAAATTATTGTACATCTCAAGCTAATATTTTAAATTTCTAAGGTAAAACTTTATTGAGTACGGCCGAAAGACAGATTAAAAGTACAATGGAAAGCTATAACAAACAACCAACAAAACATGCAAAAATGCATACAGTTTAGATATTTAATTTGTATGGCAATAGTTGCATTCTTGGCTTGTTTCTCTTCACTTTCTCATAATCTCCCCCACCCCTCTGGCATATACGTTCTGTCTTCTGTGATGAGTACTCCCCACTCTCACATGGCCTATGTGATTGGGTTGGTATGACACCAGCACTATGCTCCACATACCAGATTCCTCTCGATGGCACTCTCACTTTGTGAGAAATTTAGTGCTTGTTCTCTCCACCAATCTAGCTTGCCTACCTACAAACACTTTCTAAGTACCTTTGCCTGAGATCCATTCACTCTCTAGCCCACTTCTCGGCTTAATTTCCTAATAGCTTTGTCATTTTTTCTGTCAGTAAAAATTGTTGACAAGCTATAGCTCATGCTACAGATCAATGAAAATTATGACATCACAAGGACCTCCTCTACATTACTACTAATCAAATTCTTTGGATCCATTTTCTTGTTACCTACACAATGGTTTTCGATACAATCAATTAGAAAACCCCAAGGGAGCCATATTATAGGTGCCCAAACTATGCGATTAAATAAATCCTCTTCTATCTTTTGTGGTTCATGGACTCTTTCTCGTTCCCCTTCTTCAAACTCTCTTTCGTATTGTTCATAGAGAAATCACACTAGATTATTGTTAAATTTTATGATTACGATGTAAGATCACATCTAGCATTTCCTTTCTCTATCTATGACCCATGAGAACAAGTGAAGAACGACCTTTGGTCAAGTGGAAGGAGGTCATATCTTATACCTTCCTACTTCTGTACCCTCAGTCTTAACCTGTGTCTCTCTTGAATATGGAATAATGCTAGATATAGGCATGGATTGTGATGAGTACCCTATTATTGGACTATAATGCTAAAATATGAATAGAAATTATAGGAATTAATGTGTATTCTTGAATTGAGTTTCTATTTATTTTGAGATACTCCTAAACAGATTTTTATGTTTAAGTCAAAAAAGAGTAAGTCAAAACTCAGTCAAATCCAAAGGACTTTCAAATGGGCAAGATTTAGAACAACCTAATAACTTTCAATGACTGTAGGACTCTTCAAATAAGGATAATGATGGGGTTTAAGAGTAATTCGGATCAAGAAAAATAGTCAGAATCCAACATGCTATAAGAGACTGTCTGGATATACTTTAGTATTTCGAACGTAACTTTCTACTCACATATCGGATTGATTCAATTCTAGATGCGTTGGAAATCTAACTTAAAGGGTTACGACTTTGTCTCTAATAAAAATTTCCAAATTCGAATTCCTGAAGTGCGTACGTGGCTGCCAAGATAAGTCCTAAGATTTAGGAGATTTTTCTAGGCCGGAATCATGAAGATATTAGGGTTTCTTTCCTACCCTATATAAGGATATCATTAGGAGGCTGAAAAGAGGAAGAATGGGACAGAAATTTAATTGTCATGGCCGCCGTTTGCTTTACCTTTCTCTTGAGATTTTTGTTGTCCATTATATTTATGGGTAACTAAATTCTCAAGTAGGGTTAGGGATGAACTTGCACATTAGATGGTATTTGTAATTTACTTTTGATTTATGTATTTGATTTTCAATTACTAAAACTTTTTTGTTTTATCATTCTCAATTCATCGTTGATGTTCTCTCTCCGAATAATCATAGAATTTATTTTGTTTATGGATTCAGTCATGCTTTTCTATTAAATGGACTAGCTCTTTGATTATGTTTGGATCAATTATTTATCTATATTGATTTAATTCTTTGCTGCAATTTCGCTTCCTGAGTATATTGTCGTCGTTGGATTTTCTCAATAGTGATAATAATTTACGTATTTTAAAAGTGATGAATGATTCTTCATAGGGTTACATTTGGTTTAATCTTGGTTTATAAATCTATATCTTCCGATTGGGAATTTTGGGAATTGAGTTCTCAATTGAGTTATTCAATGAATTAAGAGTAATTAAAATAATAGATTTGTGCAAGGGATTCCCGATGCTCTACTGTTTGTCAAATTTGAGTAATTTTTTCGTTAGTCACTTTGCTTCGCCTTCATTTGCATTTAAAATTAATATTTGTTCTGTCTACTATTCTTTTAATTTGTCTCTCTATGGAATCGACACCCCAAAGCTGTGCTATAACCACCGCGTTATTCTTTGGGCGTAATCAAATTTTGGCGCCGTTGCCGGGGAGACGGTAAAAGAATTGCTAGATTGTTTTTCTTTTCAACAGTTTGTAAAGGCGGTAACTTCGTTCCTTCTTTTTGCTTGCTGTATTTTTTTTTTCTCTTTTGATTATTTTGTTACCTTGCATGCACAGATATAGAGACACTTTGGGTAGATTTGCTTATAGGCCCGTGCTAGAGTCAGGATCAAACTTTTTAAATCATTTATTTAACAATCTATCTAGTCCTGAAAAAATGAGTGAACACGAAGATCAACCCATTAAACCTCTTCAGGATTACCTCCACCCTACATGCACAGCCACACCATCATGCATCATGTTTCCAGCTAATACTCGCCAACTGAATTTTAAAACAGGGATGATACAGTTACTTCCTACTTTTCATGGCTTGGAAAATGAAAATCCATATGTGCACATTAGGGAGTTTGAGGAAGTAGTTGCGACTTTTCATAGTCACAATGCAACTGATGAAGTTGTGAGACTTAAGTTCTTTCCTTTCTCTTTGAATGATAAAGCTAAGAGTTGGTTATATTCACTGAGACCCCGATCTATCGGGTCATGGAGTGAGGTGACTCAAGTCTTTTTTAATAAATACTTTCCCCAACATAAGACCAACGCTTTAAAAAGGCAAATCTCCACCTTTGCACAAAAGGATAGTGAGACTTTGTATCAGTCTTGGGAGAGATTTAAGGAGTTGTTGAGTATGTGTCCTCACCATGGGTATGAGAATTGGCGCTTAGTGA
>QEOT01007544.1:132161-157614 GCA_003123785.1 Pterocarya stenoptera
TGCCTAAGGAACCAGAGGTGACAAAGAGTCCTATTAAGGTACCATTCCCTCAAGCTTTAAAATCAAGTAAGCGAACTATGGATCCTAACAATGAAATCCTAGAGAATCTAAGGCAAGTAAAAATCAATCTTCCTCTTTTACATGTGATTAAACAAGTGCCTACTTATGCAAAAGTTCTCAAGGATTTGTGTACAGTTAAAAGGAACCACCATGTGAAAAAGGCTGCATTCCTAACAGAGCAAGTGAGTGCTCTAATTGAGCAGCGGATTCCTCCCAAGTACAAGGATCCTGGTTGTCCAACCATTGCATGCAGCATTGGAAATCATGAGTTTGGGCAAGGTTTGCTAGATTTAGGAGCTAGCTTGAATCTAATTCCATATTCTATTTATTTGCAGTTGAGGTTGGGAGAAATCAAACCAACCACTATGATATTGCAATTGGCTGACCGTTTAGTCAAAGTACCCCGGGGTGTGGTAGAGGATGTTCTAATTCAAATTGACAAATTTTATTATCATGTTGATTTCCTAATCTTTGACACTAGCTCTGTTGTTGATACTACTTCTAAAATTCCTTTGATTTTAGGTAGGCCTTTCCTTGCTACTGCTAATGCTCTTATTAATTGCAGGAATAGGCTCATAAAGTTATCTTTTGGAAACATGACCCTTGAGGTGAATATCTTCCATATTGCAAAACAGCCAGAAGATGATGATAAGAGCCACCAGATATACATGATTGACTCAATCATGGATAGGGGAGTTTCTATAGCTCATGATTTTGCTTCCCTTGAGTATTTTCTTGTTAATTCTGAGTTTGATCCTATCAGTGATCCATTTGATGTAGTTGATATTTGTAATATTTTTTATAGAACTCAAGATTATGGCACTCGGGCATGGCAACCGAAGTTTGAGGAGTTTCCTGAGAGAAGTGCGAAACAAATTCCTTCAAGTGTGGAAGCACCCAAAGTTGATTTGAAGCCTCTACCTAAGGGTTTAAAGCATGCTTTTCTTGGTACAGGTGATACTTTTCCTGTTATTATCTCATCTGAGTTGTCTGAGTCTCAAGGTGAGAAATTAATTCAAACCCTAAATAAGCATAAGTCAGCCTTAGGTTGGAGCATTGCTGATATAAAAGGTGTTAGTCCCCTGATCTGTTCTCATAAAATTAATTTGGAGGAAGGAACTAGCCCTCGTAGAGACCCCCAACGTAGGCTTAATCCCACTATGAAAGAAGTGGTGAAGAATGAAGTGTTGAAACTTTTAGATGCGGGAATTATATATCCTATTGCTGATAGTAAATGGGTAAGTCCTACACAGGTTGTTTCTAAAAAAATCAGGTGTTATTGTGGTGAAAAATGACCTGGGAGAGTTAGTCCCTGCAAAACTTGTGACTGGGTGGCGGATGTGCATTGATTACAGAAAATTGAATGCTACCACTCGTAAAGACCATTTTCCTCTCCCTTTTATTGATCAAATTCTTGAGCGTGTTGCTGGTCATCCCTTCTATTGTTTCTTGGATGGTTATTCTGGTTATTATCAAATTGAAATTGCATTAAAAGACCAGGAAAAAACCACTTTCACTTGTCTTTTTGGTACTATGCTTTTCGTAGAATGCCATTTGGATTGTGTAATGCACCTGCTACTTTTCAACGTTGCATGATGAGTATTTTTAGTGACATGGTTGAAAATTGCATGGAAGTTTTTATGGATGACTTGACTGTTTTTGGATCTTCCTTTGAAGTATGCTTATTGAATTTAGAGAGAGTATAGACTCGTTGTGAGGAGAAAGATTTGGTTTTGAATTGGGAAAAATGCCACTGTATGGTACCTTCAGGTATTGTCTTAGGGCATATTATTTCTTCTAGGGGGATAGAGGTTGATAAATCTAAGATTGAATTAATCTCAAAGTTGCCTACACCTAGGACAGTAAAGGATGTGAGATCCTTTCTTGGTCATGCGGGCTTTTACAAGAGGTTTATACAGAATTTTTCCACCATATCTAGGTCATTATGTGACCTCTTAGCTAAAGATGCCCCATTTGAATGGACACAAGCTTGTCAAGAGGCCTTTAAAACGCTAATTGGCAAGCTTACCTCAGCACCTATAATGTAGTCACCTGATTGGACTTTACCTTTTGAGATCATGTGTGATGCTAGTGACTTTGCTGTAGGTGCTGTTCTTGGACAACGAAGGGAGGGGAAGCCTTTTGTCATTTACTATGCTAGTAGAACTCTAAATAGTGCTCAAATGAATTACTCCACCACTGAAAAAGAGTTGCTAGCTGTAGTGTTTGCTTTGGATAAGTTTCGTGCTTATTTGATTGGTTCTCCTATTATTATTTTCACAGATCATGCAGCCCTTAAGTACCTTCTTACAAAGAAGGATGCTAAGGCGCGACTAATACGGTGGATTTTACTTTTGCAGGAATTTGACATCACCATCAAAGACAAGAAAGGAGTGGAGAACGTAGTGGCTGACCATCTCTCGAGGCTCACATTTGAGGACACCTCTGACCACCTACCAATCAGGGATGATTTTCCTGATGAGCATTTGCTTTCTATTACTTCTCTACCATGGTTTGCTCATATTGTGAATTATTTGGTTGCAGGTGAGATACCAGTGGATTGGAGCGCTCAAGACAAGAGGAAGTTCATGACTGAGGTACGTAATTTCTATTGGGATGACCCTTTTCTTTTCAAATGCTGCCCTGACCAAATTTTAAGGCGTTGCATCCCTGATGAAGAGATTGCTAGCGTTTTGGAATTTTGTCACTCCCAAGCTTGTGGGGGCCACTTTTCAATGAAGAAAACCGCTGCAAAAATTCTGTAGTGTAGATTTTATTGGCTCACCTTATTTAAGGATGCAAACATATATTATCGCTCATGTGAAAAGTGTCAAAAGTTAGAAGTTATGTCTCGTCGTAATATGATGCCCTTAAACCCAATTTTAGTGATTGAAATTTTTTATTGTTGGGACATCGATTTCATGGGACCATTTCCTCATTCTTTTGGATATCAATATATTATTGTGGCAATAGATTATGTGTCAAAATGGGTAGAGGCAGCAGCTTGCAGGAGTAATGATAATAAGAAGGTAATTAAATTTCTCAAAGAAAATGTGTTATCTCGATTTGATACACCACGTGCTATCATTAGTGATCGGGGTACACATTTTTGCAACCGTTCTTTTGAGGCTTTGATGAAAAAATATGGAGTGGTACATAAGATCTCTACTGCCTACCACCCTCAGACAAGCGGACAGGTAGAACTTGCAAACAGGGAAATTAAGCAAATTTTAGAAAAAACGGTCAACCCGGATCGCAAAGATTGGTCTTTGAGACTAGTTGATGCGCTTTGGGCCTACCGTACAGCTTTCAAAACTCCCTTAGGCATGTCACCTTATAGGCTTATTTTTGGAAAGCCTTGCCACTTACCTGTGGAACTCGAGCATCGAGCTTATTGGGCAATCAAGCAATTCAATTTTGACATGGGAGAAGCAGGTAAGTTTAAAAAATTTCAGTTGACCGAGTTAGAGGAGTTGAGAAATGATACTTATGAGAACTCTAGAATCTATAAGGCTAAAATGAAAGCGTTTCATGATAAAAATATTTTGAGAAAAACGTTTAAACCTAATGATAGAGTGTTCTTATATGATTCTAGACTCCATAAGCATCCAGGAAAATTTCGGTCTAGGTGGACCGGCCCTTTTATAGTTAAGAATGTTTTTACAAATGGGGCGGTAGAAATAGAAGATCCTAAGGATGGTCGAATCTTTAAAGTAAATGGTCAACGCCTTAAAGTATTAATTGATAGGCAAGTTCTAGAAGTGGAAGACATTCCACTTGTGGATCCGGTCTATCAACCTTGACCACATGATGCAGGTATGTTTTCTTTTTTTTCTTTATTTGTTTTGTTTGTTTTGTTTTCTCTTATTTTCTCTCTTTTCCTTTTTGTTTGCTGTTGTTTTCTTTGTTTTTGTTTGCAGGTTAGTTTCATTTTGTCATTTCAGCTTACCATCTTTGGTGCTTAGCAAGCTACTCACGTCACTCATCAGGTGTATTCTACCCTTTTTAGTTACTCCCCATTCAAATTTGATTCTTAAACATTGAGGACAATGTTTCATTTAAGTTGGGGGGTGGTGGTGCAAATTCAGTATTTAAAATACTTGTTGAAACTCTGTGGCATATTTTCATGTGTCAAAATTTTTTAATTTGCATCACACGTGCATCATTTTCACATGTGTACTCATTCTCATTCATAGTCATCTTCGTGAATTCACCAAACCCACCATAATCATTTTTGCTGAAGCATTCACAGAACCCCTAATGCACTCATCCAAACTTTGTGGTAAGATGGTGGTTTGACACATGTAACTAGAGAACTCTTTTGCTTAAGTATTCATGTGAGTTTTGGAGAAGATATATAGCCTACAAATGCTGTAAGTTGTGATAAGCGTTCATTGATCTATTGAATTGGACACTTCTTTTGATAATATCATTACATGGTTTGTGGTAAGATAGTGGATATACTTGGGATATGACGAAGGTCAACTTAGGATCAACGTTTGAGCCTTTCAAGCTAACCCTTTCCATCAGAGACCCTTAGTAGCCAACTTTGAGCCAATAAACACATGTAGCTTTTTCTTTTCATATACCCACATCATCCATACCTCTCTCCACATTGGAGTATAACCTATACACTAATTTTCCCTATCCTTGTTACTTCCAAGTGTGTACTAGATGTGGAATTTATTTTTCTTCTCAATAAAAAGAGAGAGGGGAAGAACATGAGTTACAAGGTGTTCAAGTGAGTGAGTTTCAAGGGTAAAAATATCAAGGTTGGGTAAAAATAGTAAAATTCCAGGGTGACATACATAATTGTTCACCAAGTAAAAGAAAAAAGAAAAAAAGAAAAAAAAAAGAAAAGAAAAAGAAAAAGAGGCATTATTCAATGATTTAAAAAGTTTGAGAGTACATCAAGTGAGAAATGTGGTTTATTGAGAGGTTTAATAAGATTTCCTTTGTATGTACTTGAAAATTTTTGAATCATTTTCATCATTTTCTTTCGTATAGCCCCGAACCCAAGCCACATTACAACATTTTGTGTTAACCGTTCTGATCCTAAGTAAGGTTTTGGAAAGAGTGGTGGAAGCCTCATTTATTAGTGTTCCTATCATAAGATCAATGTTTGCTTTTTGCTTGTACATAATTGCCTAATTTTCCGTGAGAGTGTGTGTACACCCATTGTCAACTCCATAGAGAGAATCCTCACACGAAACACTTTTATACCCGTGAGTTATGGAGTTGAATCTTTTGCTTGAGTTGTTCTTAATATTGCATGTGTCGGGGCTTCTGGTTAGATAGATATAGTTTGGAACACATACACACTCTGTGGATTGCTATAGGTGGATTGCTTGTGATAGGGTTATTGAATTCCTAAGATTGCTTTGATATGTGAATCTGGAAAGTGTGACTTGGTGGCATTTGTGTGTGATTTTATTTGGTTTATCTCATCATTTTGGCATGAAAATTGCTAGGGACTAGCAATGAGTAAGTTGGTGGGTGTGATGAGTGTACGAAAGTACACTCTAAATACCATATTATTGGACTATAATGCTAAAATATGAATAGAAATTATAGGAATTAATGTGTATTCTTCAATTGAGTTTCTATTTATTTTGAGATACTCCTAAACAGATTTTTATGTTTAATTTCAGGGATTATAAAAGAGTAAGTCAAAACCCAGTCAAATTCAAAGGACTTTCAAATGGGTAAGAGTTGGAACAACTTAAAAACTTTCAATGAGTGTAGGACTCTTCAAATAAGGATAATGATGGGGTTTAAGAGTAATTCGAATAAAGAGAAATAGTCAGAGTCCAACATGCTATAGGAGACTGTCTGGATATACTTTAGTATTTCGAACGTAACTTTCTAATCACATATCGGATTGATTCTATTCCAGATGTATTGGAAAGCTAACTTAAAGGGCTACGATTTTGTCTCTAATACAAATTTCCAAATTCGAATTTCTGAAGTGCGTACGTGGCTGCCAAGATAAGTCCTAAGATTTAGGAGATTTTTTTAGGCCGGAATCATGAAGATATTAGGGTTTCTTTCCTACCCTATATAAGGATATCATTAGGAGGCTGAAAAGAGGAAGAAGGGGAGAGAAATTTAATTGTCATGACCGCCGTTTGCTTTACCTTTCTCTTGAGATTTTTGTTGTCCATTATATTTATGGATAACTAAATTCTCAAGTAGGGCTAGGGATGAACTTGGACATTAGATGGTATTTGTAATTTACTTTTGATTTATGTATTTGATTTTCAATTACTAAAACTCTTTTGTTTTATCATTCTCAATTTATCGTTGATGTTCTCTCTCCGAATAATCATAGAATTTATTTTGTTTATGGATTCAGTCATGCTTTTTCTATTGAATGGATTAGCTCTTTGATTATGTTTGGATCAATTATTTATCTATATTGATTTAATTCTTTGCTGTAATATCGCATCCTGAGTATATTGTCGTCGTTGAATTTTCTCAATAGTGATAATAATTTACGTATTTTAAAAGTGATGAATGATTCTTCATATGGTTACATTTGGTTTAATCTTGGTTTATAAATCTATATCTTCCGATTGGAAATTTTGGGAATTGAGTTCCCAATTGAGTTATTCAATGAATTAAGAGTAATTAAAATACTAGATTTGTGCAAGGGATTCCCGACGCTCTATTGTTTGTCAAATTTGAGTAATTTTTTCGTTAGTCACTTTACTTCGCCTTCATTTGCATTTAAAATTAATCTTTGTTCTTTCTACTATTCTTTTAATACGTCTCTCTGTGGAATCGACACCCCAAAGCTGTGCTATAACCACCGCGTTATTATTTGGGCATAATCAGATTGTATAAGCGTCATGTACTCTTTTTGAAAAAGAGTGGAATCCATTATTAAAAAATTATTCTTTTCATGTAGATCTTATATTTATTCATTTTTTTAAAAGAAATGCATGACGTTTAAACATCTATAACTGCAAATATTATTTTTCCTTAATACAAAGTATTTGGACCACAGCATATGGGATAAATGGTGGTTCTTCGTCCATTTAAAACCAGGTTGCAAATGATTTTCTCCACCCTAGCCTAAGAGAGTAGTGATTCATTTCTGGGCCCATTTTATTATGGGACCTAATCTGGATGACTTAAACCAATCTTTTAGGGAGGGGAAGTCAGTGAAATCATAAAAAAAAATATATATATATATATACATCAGAAATTTGCCAAAAAATATCAGGATATGGAATTATAATCACGTTATATGTTAAATATTTACTATAATGAATATTAATATAACTTTATGAATATAAACAAGTATAACAATTAGGAAATAAGTGACGTATCATTAAATCAATTATATGATATTAGTAGTAGGACATCTAACATTTGTAGGACATTACTAATCCAACACATGGAAGTTACTGTTCAATTTGGAAAGCATATCAAGTACTACTTTGACCTTTTTATTTTTTTATTTTTTGGTTGCTGTCGTGTAGAGTTAGAGAATACATGGTATGAGACTAAACACCTCACCAGATTTCAAGCATTAAGATATGTATTCAATGATTAAAAATCTATAGTTTTAAAATATTGTGATGTGAAATTTTAATTATACTCGCAAGTGCACGAACTGTATCGAAGTATAGTTTGGCCAGAACGAGATCTAACACACAAGGCCAGTAAAAACTGAATGAAACCAACCACATAGAAATTAAATAAATCATCAATCTTGAAAGAAAATAAAAACTAAACAATTAAGTAATCTAAGCAAGAATCAGTGAAAGTCATAAATCTATCAATCTATCCCAATAAAAGAAGTAAAATCAACCTAGTAGTAAAAATATGTAATATGAGGGTAATAGTCAAAATAAGAAATGCTTTCAAGAATGATTTTAGACTTCCAACTCCATTTGGCATTTCCAATATTTACTTCTTTTTTCCAACTTTTCTCCACTAAAACACTATATTTTCTTCACAGCGCACGTCTTCTATTTTGACCATCAAACTTTCTTTCTTCTTTTTCACATGATTTCTGATTTTTTTTTATTAGTAAAAGCAAAAATTTATTAATAGAAAAAGACATAATCCAAGTACACAGAAAAAAATGCCTAATTATGAATGGAGAAATGATATTTGCAATTGTGAATTGTGCAACTACCGCGTAATCACTTTAAAAAAAGTGAATAAAACATGAGATCTTCATGAAAAAAATAATTTTTTTAATAATGGACTTCACTTTTTTTCAAAACAATTACGCGGCGTTTACGTATTTCACGGTTGTATGTAGAATTACAGTATGAGGCAATATGATCAAGTCCCGTGTCTGATTTTTATTTTAAACACTTTTCCTTTTTTTTATTTTCTCTGTGTTTGCAATTTCCACACTTTCGCTATAATGGGCAATTTGATCAAGTCCATCCATGAAATACTTCGAAAAAGTTTAAGAAAGAGAGGATAATTAATAGGCTCAACGGGGTACGTGTAGCAGCAATGTATCAAGTTGTCAATTTTTCCTCTTTATTTTTGAGATGAACCGGGATTTATTTTTTCTTTTTATATGTTATTTATAAGATATGGGTTTTCGTCATACAGACGTGAGATAAACTGGGAGGCCACTGTGCAAACTGATGTGATTAGAATCGAGACACTCCACCGTGCAGAGAAGGAAAAAACTGAAGTCTATGAAATTGAACTAGTAATTAGTCTGATACAAACGCTGGTGGGATCAAGAGGTCAACAACAAACAAGAGCCATCCACATTGATTTAGGCATTGAAAAGGGGCACGCATGAATGTGCTTGAAACAATGGACGTGCTTAAATGCTTTACAGAAAGTAAATAGCCTTTAAAGTTTCTTTTTTTTTGAACTAAACCTCATCCTCCTTCATCAACTGATTCCTTACAAACATTGAAGACAGTGGGGAGTTTCCTCCATTTCCACTATACAGTCTATTACATTCAGTGCATTTTTAGCAAGTGTATGAGCAATCACATTTCCTTCTCTATATACATGTTTGGTAACACAAGACTCAAAACAAGAAAGCCTTGATCTAACATCTGATATGATCACCCCGAAATAGCTTTCATATGTCACCTGTTTCTGGATTGCCATTATAACTCTCTTTGAATCCCCCTCTAGCACCACTTTCCTCATTCCCAATTCAATACCAAAATTCACAGCTATAAGTGCACCTGTAGCTTCTGCTATCAAAGGATCAGGATTTAACAATTTTTTCTTCCTCATAGTTGCCAAGAAATATCATTTCTCATCTCTAACTGCAAACCCAACTGTAAAAATTCAATCCATCCACAGCCACATGCCAATTTATTTTGCAGAAATCTGCAGGAGGGCATTCCCATGTAGTATTCCTTGCAATGTTGAAAGATTGATGATTAGAAGTTCTGGTTTCTATAGCTGCAAGGTCAAACTTTAATTGATTAACTCTGTACAAGACTGATTTTGGATCAACTAATATGTTTTTGACATATTGATTTCTTCTCCACCACAAGTTCCACAGAACCATACCCCAGTTCTTCCATCTCGTTTTTGTCCAATTTCTTGAACATTTCTGCTAATAAAGTCTTTATACTCTTGCAAGAGGCCTTTGTTTTCTGAATATTTCTTGAACATTAGCCTAGAATATCAGAAGCAGAGATGCATTCCCAAAGGATGTATTCTGTTGTTTCGGGTTCCACTAGGCACATGGGACAAGTCTAATCATACAGAATCTTCCTCTTACATAAATTTACGTTAGTTGGTAAACTTTCCAAACAAACTCTCCAAAATTCTTTGTGCCTTTTTTCTTTGTTGAAGGTCCCCTTGCATGTAGTAGGCAAGCCTTACTGTGAAAACTCCATTTGTAGTACCTCTCCATATCATTTTATCAAGTCTGTTATAAGTAGTAAGAGGAATTTGCCTCATACTGTCAACATCTTCCATAGAGAAAATAGATTTGAGCATATCTATATTCCATTATTTTGTTTCTTGATTGATCAGAATCTCTACTTTGGCATCACTACTCATAAAACTCTGACCACTTTGAGGCTTGAAAGTAGTTGGTTTTGGCATCCATTTGTCAAACCATATCTTGATTGATTGACCATTTCCAACTCTCCAGATGATCCCTTCTTGCAGCAAAAGTCTTGCATATAACAAACTCCTCCAAATATATGAAGGGTTACTTCCTAATTTTGCTTTGAAATAATCAGTATGAGGATAATATTTATGACATAAAACTTGTGAGGCCAAAGAATTTGGGTTTTGAATTATTCTCCAGGCTTGTTTTGCTAGCAAGGCTAAGTTAAAATTCTCAAAATCACAAAACCCCAATCCTCCTTTAGCCTTTGATTTCCCCATCTGATTCCAGTTAATCCAACTTAATTTCCTCTCCTGTTGAATCTGTCCCCACCAGAACCCTTTCATCATCTTGTTAAGTTCTTTTAATAATGATTTGGGGAGTTTAAAGACCCCCCGTAGAATAAGTGGGGATAGCTTGGATAACTGATTTGAGAAGTATTTCTTTACCTGCTTCTGAAAGTAACTTCATTTCCAGTTTTGAAATTTGGCTCTAACTTTGTCAAGAATGTTGTTGAAAGACTTGATTCTTGACCTTCCAATCAAAACTGGCAAACCAAGATATTGCTCATAGGAAGTAGTTGTTCTAACCCCCTGCAATACTCAGAATGCTTTCTCTTGTAATGCCCCTTGTATTCGAGCAATAACATGTAACAACCTACTCCATTCCAAAGAGGAAGCTTTGCAAAATAAAAGACTATCATCTGTAAAAAACAGATGATTAATTGTTAACTGACCCCTTGCCAATGGAAAACAAGTTATGTGTCTCGTTGTTTCTGCCTTGTTGAGGACCTGACTGAAAGCTTCAGAGCATAAAATGAAAAGATAGGGTGAAAGTGGATCACCCTTTCTTATGCCTCTCAAAGGTTTAAAAACAAGTTGAGGGTTTCCATTTATTAGAATCGAATAGGATATTGAGTTGATGCAATGACTGATCAGATCTATCCACCTTTTTGCAAACCTCATTTTTTCCACCACAGCTGCTATGAAACACCATTCCAATCTGTATAGGCTTTACTCATATCTAGCTTAAGTGCCATATAAGCATCTGATCCTCTCACTTTGCATTAAAAAAAATGTAAAACCTCAAAAGCAACTATGATATTGTTAGCTATTAATCTGCCTGACAAAGGCACTTTGAGTTGTGGAAATAATTTCTGGCAAAAATGATTTCATTCTATTGGCTAAAACCTTTGCAATAACCTTGTAAATAACATTGCACAAAATGATTGGGCGATATTCAGTGACCTTAGTTGGGCTCTTTTTTTTTGGGATAAGCACTATATATGTTTCATTGATAGAACTATCCCAAGAGTTTTGAATTTAAAGCCACTGTCACAGCCTCACATACCTCATCTCCTACTGTCTACCAATGTTGTTGAAAAAACCCTGCTAAAAAACCATCTGGGCCTGGGGAGCTCATTGGATTCATGCTAAATACTACCTCATGAACCTCTGTAACTGAGAATTCTTTGAGCAAACTATTATTCATTTCTTCCGTCACTAGTTGTTGCATTGGTTCCAAACATTCTCTTGGACCTGAAGGGTTAGAAGTTGTAAACAAATTGGTGAAATATGTTTGAAACACCTGATTAATCACTTGTGGTGTATTGTAATTGTAGCCCTCTTCATCTTGAATCCTGTTGATGGAATTAACTTTTCTCCACTAGGATGCACACGTGATAAAAGCTGGTATTCTATCCCCCTTCCGAAGCCAGGTTTGTTTAGCTCTTTGTTTCCAATTTAAATTCTCTTCCTCTAAGCCCCTTATTACTTCCTATTTGAGCTACTTAATTTGTTGCATATCATTGCCAATACTACTTTGTTGAAGCTGTTGCAGTTTTGCCTTTTTTTTCCCCAACTACTCCTTTGAATTTTTGCTCCTAGACCTTGCACCAAACTTGTAGCTTGTTTTTGCACTTACTGAGCTTGTTGGTAACTGCTATAATTGTTCTTCTAGTGGTGATATTTTCTCTCCAGGCAGTAGATACTAACCCTTTGCATTCATCTTTTTGGCCCCAGGTAAACTCATATCTGAAAATTCTTTTTTTCCTGCTGCCATATTGAAATTGATGATGAGAGGGTTATGATCAGAGGTACAAGTTGATATTGTATGGATATAGACATCTTGATACATCCTAAAATATTGGGGGTTAGCCATCACTCGATCTAGTCTTTCTTTTGTAAAATCTAGGCCTTCCCTATTGTTTGACCAAGTAAACTTAGGTCCTTTGTATCCCATATCAGATAATTGACTATCCTGTAAAGCTTTGCTAAAGGACTCCATTTGAATATTCGGCCTAGAAACACCCCCATATTTCTCATGATGTTGTAGAATTTCGTTAAAATCTCCTAAACAAATCCATGGTTTGTTGTCAAGCGGTTTCAATTTCCTCAGCAATTGCCAACTTCCCTCTCTTAGTGTTGTATTAGGATTTCCATAGAACCCTGTGAGCAGCCACTTCTTTCCATTTTCTGAGTCATGACCAATGACAGATATATGAAAATTTGTATAGGATTCCAATTCTATGTGAGTATTAGAATTCCACATAAGAGCAATCCCACCACTTGAACCCCTACTGTCTACTATGAAGCTTCTATCAAAACCAATTTTGTTCCTAATTCTCTCCATCTTTTCCCTTTTGCTCTTTGTTTCAATAAGGAAAATGATGGTTGGGCACTTTTGCTTCACCATAAAGTAAAGCTCTTGAACTATTAGAGGGTTCCCAAGCCCTCAACAGTTCCAACTCATACATCTCATTGTTGTTGGTGGGGCTATTGAGCAGCCTCCACCATATTTTCCTGATTTAAACTCTTTTCAGGATTGAACATGTATTTTGGTTTCTTGAAAACAACCTGTTGTGTATTGGTTTCTAATTCTGTTGACTCCCTTTTCCTACTGCTTGATTCACTGTTGTTTTCAGTTTGCACAATTTTCATTTCAACATTCCTTTTCATAAAGGCTTGTCTTGCCCTTTTCTTCCAACCTGATTTCTTAATCCCAGTTTCCACAACATTATTTTGATCTGACTGATTCTCCTTTATACTGTAGGGCTGAGCTCCGACTCCGACAGGAGTCAGAGCGAAATTTTTACTCCGACTCCGACTCCGAACGGAGTCGGAGTCCGACTCTGATCGGAGGTCGGAGCTCCGAAGTCCGATCGGAGTTCCGATAGATAAGCGGAGCTTCGACTCCAATCGGTACTCGGAGCTCCGACCACTCCGACTCTGAATGAATAGCAAAAAGAATGTGAAATAAATAGTTGCCACCAACAAATTCAATGTGAAATAAAAGAACATCTTGTGGCCATTCTAAAGGGCTCGTATCAAACCATTAGTTTTTGTCAAGATGCAAATGTAATTGATGTAATGCACATATAGACACTTTGAGATTTTGAACGTATTAATAAAGTTTACTATTACAAACTATAAAGTTTAATACTAGATAATATAATTATCCCCAAAATATTTAGAAATAAACCATAACTATTTATTAATAAACTAATCATATCTAAAGTGTAAAAATATAATCATGATTAAAATAAAGTTTATTAACACATATTAAAAAAATTTAAAACACAATAGCACAACTTACAGTTCAAAGGATAAAAACACTGTAAATCCAACATATTACAGTCCCATATAGATTACAGTCCCATACGGCATATAGATTACATACAGATTACAGTCTCATTATAACAACATTGACTTAGCTTTTAAAGATAACTACATAAATATTAAATATAAAATGCGGAGTTAACTCAAATATCAATTGTCCATTGGTCATGCCTGAAATGAAGATAAAAAGTAGCAATCAATAAATGAAAAAAAATTGATAATAAAAAATTGTTAGTAGTAAAAGTAAAATTTGATGTATACCAAGAAATAGGGTTCTCCATAGTTCATAATCTCTCAACTCCATCCCAACTCTCAAGGGGTGTCCATCGCCGACTCTCAGTCATCGGAAATTATGCTAGGATTCACAATTAGGTCTATAAAATCATAAGAAGTAGAAGTTAGAAACATTAAAAATAATTAATTAATCATTTAAAAGCATATAAAGCTACCTGATTCAAGCCTATAACTCTCGGTATCAACGCCAACGGTATCTAGTCCAATGGGTGTTTCACTGATCCAATTATGTGTGCAAACGAAGGCCTCCATGGTTGATGGTGACAATAAACTCCGGTAAGCATCCAACACACGACCTCCAGTGCTAAACGTAGACTCTGAGGCAACTGTAGTGATAGGAATGGCTAGCACATCTCGGGCTAAAAGGGAAATGACTGGATACTTGGTGGAATTAACCTTCCACCAAGTTAATAACTGGAATACATCACTAGGTGCCTTGACAGCTTCCATAAAATATCGTTCAATCTCAGTTGTACACTGCATAATATTCCTCGTTGCAATGAGTTGATGATATTCCTGCATAAATTGATGGCGTGTAATCCCAACTCCTCCTGAGTCAGTAGTATCTAAGGAAACTGTCAACGCACTCGGCCTCGAATGTGAGGAGCTACCAGCTGCGGATGATGGTTGACAACTATTGTTGTAGTGACTATATAGGTCATCAATATCGCTTTTAAGCATTCTAATAAACTCTGCAGCCTTCACTGCCCCAAGGAATGAATTTTCCCAATATTCTAGAACGGCCAACTTATATCGGGGGTCAAGGATCACAGCCACAAATAGTAATCTATTTATCTTCTCAATATTCCCCCAATATTTATCATATTTGGACTCATCCTCGTAGCCATAGCAGATAACAACCCCTAGAATCAGTACAACTATTTTCCAAGTGAAAGTGAAGCTTTGAGAGCTCGGTGAAGTACAAGTTCGCAGTCGTATATTTGGATCCAGATATCCTCATCATTATCTCGTAAAAAACTTGCAAAAATTCAACAAAGTACCTTACACTAGTCCAATCATGTGCGTCCGGCGCACCGAGCCCCTATCCTGCTAGCTCCAACAAAGCATATCTCAGGCCGCCATCCTCAACCTCCATCTGCTCAAACGCTCTTTGGTACTTTTGTGCCACATGCAACATCATGTATGTAGAGTTCCATCAAGTCGGAACTTCCAAGCACAACATACTATAAGATCCAATTTTAAGATCTTCTGCTATTGCCTTAAACTTGGCAAGCCTTTGGGGGGAACCTCTCACATATCGCACAATGTTGCGAACTCAGGTAATGGAAACATCAACCTCTTTTAAACCCTCAACAACTATGAGGTTGATGATATGAGCACAGCATAGAACATGGATAAAGTTGTGGTCTCGAATGACATCATCGTTCACCGTCGTATTCCGCTTAAACCATTCAATTGTTGTTTCATTGGCACTAGCATTGTCAACTATAATACACATCACTTTTAGAATTTCCCAGTCCTTTATACAATCATCCATCTTTGCCCCAATAGATGCACCTTTATGATCCACAATTTCTTTGAAGCCAATAATTCTTTTATGCAAAATCCACTCTCTGTCAATGTAGTGTGCTGTAATATACATGTAGCAGACGTTCTGTATGGACGTCCATGTATCAGTCGTAAATGATACTCTCTGGCCAGTAGTCACAAACATCTTCCTCATCTCCGCCTTGTCCTTTGCATGCCTCTTCATACAATCTCGCATCACTGTATACCATGATGGAATGGGAAACCGTGGCTTAACAAAGTTTAGGAACTTTCGAAAGCCTCTTTTGTCGACTGTGGTAAAGGGCATCTCATCTGTAATTATCATCTCTGCAAGCATGTCCCTCAATAGCTTCTCACTATATTGAGGGAGGACCAGTTTCTTTGCTTGTGTACCATCAGTGGCCATAGTCGTTTCGTAACTGAGATTGGTTTGATCAGTGTCCGCCATTCCCTTCGCGATCTTATATCGTTGGCAACCGCCGAGATGTGCTATCATCACACTGGTGCCTTGCTTCTTCGAATGACATTTACATTCTTGCCCACAGTAGTGGCATCTTGCCAACGGGTTCACTTTATCACCAGGAATCTTGGTGAAATGCTCCCATGTCCACGACCTTTTTCTAGAAGACCATGGTGGTTGATCATGCTCAATAGGCATCTCCTCCTCTTCGTTGAACATATCCTCATCCTCTATATCCACTGGGAGTGGGAGTTGACTACTCGCACAAGATGTAGCTGCTCTACATGTAGCTGCTCTACATGTAGCTGCCCTAGATGTAGCTGCCCTAGATGTAGCAGCCCTAGATGTGGCTCTAGGGGTAGATGTACCAACCGGCGGTGTAGGAGCTATAGCATCAGCACCCACCATATCCTCTTCTGGACGATCGTCTCCACTCAGTCTAGGATCCATATCACAATCAAAGAAGCTGAAAAAGTAAATTAGAAGTAAAAAATTAATTTAAGCAAAAAATAATTGTCTATAAGTAAGAATAATATATACTAAAATAATAAATACAAATACTTAATATTGGGATAGTAGGAAACAATAGAGGGATAGTAGAGCAGCCAAATATAGAAGAATAGCAAGCAATGTAATCTTGTTCCTAGATTATGTTTCGACTAACCTTATACTAGAGCGAAAAGGTAACTATATCATTGCTAATTACATGTTGTAGATAGTGAAAGTGGTGTTTGGTGTTTCTATACATTGTTTACTCTTCCTAATTGTAGGGAACAACACAGTGATAGTGGAGAATCCACCCAATCTAGAAGAATGGGAAAGCAGTGTAGTGCTATTCAAAGATTGTAATTCACCTTCACTAATAATAGGAACCTTGGGGGGCAGAGTTGAGCTAATAGGAGAAGCACAAAGCAGTGTTGCCCCAGCCCAAGATTTTATTTCAACTGCTGATATACCAAAGCCAGAAGGTAATTGCATGGATGCTAATTACACGATGTATATAGTAGNTAATTCACCTTCACTAATAATAGGAACCTTGGGGGGCAGAGTTGAGCCAATAGGAGAAGCACAAAGCAGTGTTGCCCCAGCCCAAGATTTTATTTCAGCTGATGATTTACCAAAGCCAGAAGGTAATTGCATGGATGCTAATTACACGATGTATATAGTAAAAAAAGTGTGTGTTTCTTCAACTGTTTACTCATTGGTTCAACAAGAAGATTATTGAGAAGACAAGTATAGAAGAATGGAGAAGACAATAGCCAAAACGATGGGGGTTTATAAAATTCATGCCCAAGTTACCGGATATCATGAGGTTTATTGGCTTTGTTTGTGAACTTATTTTGTATTTGCAATTGGTTATGGGCTTTACTTCTCCGTTTATGCCCAAAATCTGTTTCTATATGTACCTTGTTTTAAAAGTTCTTTGGAATCAACTGCCAACTGCTATTTATGGGTAATGGTACATTTGCTACTCTTTTATAAATATCTTACAACTTATTTTATAAATAACAAATGTAATCATGTCATTTCATAAAAAGTTATCTCAATTTTACGTAATTAACCTCAATTTCAAATAGAGTTGTAAACTTATCATTTTCTTTTGTATATCCTCATCTTTGATATGACTATGCAGACAACTATTGATATTTAATTATTGGGTAAGGTTGTGGGCAAGCCCAGATCGTTTGCCCAATGGAGTTAAAACAATAAGAAAAAAACTATCCTGTATTAGAGATGCGCCACATTGTAGGTCCATGACAATTCTGTATATATCTGTTTCTCTGGCCAACTTATCCATCAAAAGGAAAAATCAATCTTTCAACTAAATAAATAAATAAATCGCAGCCATGCCTCATGCACACATCTTTTCTTCTCATGTCTTATAAATTTATCAGGTGAGGAAGGAGAAATTAGGAGACAGGATAACAGCTCTCCACCAGCTGGTATCTCCATTCGGAAAGGTAAGCTCTAAACTAGCTAAATAATTAAGATGCCTCAAAGAAATTTGGCAAACAAAAAAAATTTATGGAACAATTCACGATCTTCATGGGGAAGGCCATAGATTACATTGGATATCATGAAAAGGGACAGCGACAAGGACCCAGCTACAAATCCATAAGTTTATTAGCGAAGGTCTTAATTGATCAGGTTGTAGCAATTAAGCAACTTGACACTTAAATATGGGAGAGTAGGTTCTTGCTATTAGAGACACGTAGTAGGCCCAAAATGAAAATTATGCTTTAATGTTCAGGGTCAGGAACTACTTGTGAGACTTTCATTTCATTATCAATAAAATCTTCTCGGAGAATATATTTCTATTATTAGGCTTTGATATAGAATTGCATGAATGTGACAATATATAATTCTTGGATGACAATATTTGGAACCCATCAGTGTCTTCATAGCAGTGCAGATTAATATAAAACCAATGTCAATATTATTTCCCTTAGATCCTTGAATCCCATACTTGTGTTCTTTTGTTTTTCTTAAACACTAGTAGTTTTTCCTTTTCAACTTTAATTCTATCTTTTGGTAGGTAACATTGGCTCATTACAATTTACTATTTAGCAAATTAGCACCAACTAGGGCTAAATCCAATTCAAATTCGATAGGCTATTAAATCGCAATTAGGGCTCGGAATAGGAAACGTACCAGATCAATTGGCTACGGAGGCTTTTCTGAGAACGAGGCGGCGAGACTACGGCGGCGCAAAGATGAATGGCTGCGAGGGAACGAGGAGGCGAGATTCACTGGTAGTCTGGTTCGGTCTTTCAGAGGAGAATAAGTGAAGAAGTGAAGAAGGAAGGGGAAGAAGGAAGGGGGGTCCTGTGTTTTGGACCCCCCGAGTGATGAAACGACGCCGTTTCACATTAAGTGGAACGGCGCCGTTTCCTTTTTTTTTTTTTTTTTTTAAAAAAACAGATGTAAAACGACGTCGTTTTACATCTGTTTTCATTTTTTTTTTTTAAATAAGTCGGAGTTCGGAGTCGGATTTCAGAGCTCCAATGGGCTCCGACTCCGACAGCCTTATTCGGAGTTACTCCGATTCCGACTCCGAACTCCGAAAATTCCAATCCGTCGAAGGTTGGAGTCGGATCGGATGTCAGCCGGAGTAGGAATCTTCGAAATTTTGCACAGCCCTACTCTATAGCTTCTATTTGATCTCTTTTAGTATGTTCAGTAGAGTGATTAAACTCCAATTGTAAATTAAATTTTCCTTTGTAGGAGTTGTCACCTTGAGTCATCTTAGTCCCACTTGAAACTCTGATGTTCACAAACTTATCAGTTATATGGAGACCAACTTCTCTTATTTCTTCACCATCTCCTATTTCTGCCAAAAATTCGGCATGGACTCTACCACGAGCTGCTGTTCTTTTATCCCCAGGTCCATGTTCCTTTTGTGTTTCTTCAAGCTTTTTCCATAGCACATTTTCTATTAACATGTTTTATGGCCCCACATAAGAAACAAAATAATGGTAGTCTTATATTTGATTTCTATCCATCTTTGTTTACCCTCCACCTTGATCATCCTTCCTCTAGCTAGGGGTTTAGTTATATCCAGGTTTACTCTAACCCTAAGATACTTACCCCAACCTAGGCCTTCTTCATTGACATCAACTGTCATGACCTCCCCCAGTGACCCTACAAGCTCCCCACCTTCATAAGTCATCGCTGCCAGAGGTAATCCGCGTAATTGTACCCAGAAAGGTTCTTGGTTAAAATTCATCTCATCTGGAGGAGTATTACTATCAAATTGTTGAATACAGATCAAAGATTTATCAAAAGACCAAGGTCTTCCATTTAGAACTCTTTCCATATCCATCCTTTTTTGAAATTCAACTACAAACGTGTTATGTCCAACCTCTTTAAAGAATAACCAACCTTCTGGATTCCATGTTTTTGTCATAGTATTTTAAAAGCTTCCTTGTTCATGTTCTTGTCTATCTAAATAAGTAAAATCAAACAATTATGTCCTCTAGTATCTGCTCTTCTCGTCTCAACTTCAGTGAATTTTACTTCTTCCTGCTCTTCCTCTGTAAGAGTAAACCCTTCCCACATGTGTTCCAACTCTTCCGCCATGTTTGAGAAGTTTGAATCTGTCAATAAAAACTAAAAATTGCCACAGAAAACCTAGACCACCGCCCTACCCTTCTATATGAATGAAAGAACCTCCACCTTACCCTTCTCTAAAAGGAAAGGACCAATCAATAGCCTTTAAAGTTGAGTGAGAGTCAAATACAAAGGTAAAACAATGGATCTGCTAGTCTAATGCACTTACTGTATATATGCCATTGTAGACGATATAGAAAAGAAGTGTCCACTTTCCATCAAACCCTGGATTTCTTTATCATGCTTTGGGTCAGTGATTGACTTCGCATAGCTTGACTTCAAGCATTGAGGTCATACAGGATTCGATGGTAATTAGTGATGCTTGAATATAAGTTAGTTGAAACCAGAGCAACTATATTTGCTTTGGTAAGAAACGTGGATTAAATAACAGCGAAAATGAGTCTGTTTAGTAGTAAAGTTTCAATCTTAAGGAGCACTAGGTCAAGTAGATTCACTTCGGCTCAAGAGGACAGAGAAAGTTGATTTCATGAAATGCTTCAAACATAGTTCTTTCTGAGTGTATAAATCAATGGAAGATATCATTCATTTTACTTGGCAACTCAATATCTAGGATTGTGAAAAACGGAATTTTCATTCGTGTTAGTTTCAGGAATGAATAATGTTTACTGACTGTTTAGTTTGCTCAAGTGTTTTTCTGAGTTATTTGAAGTTCTAATGAGCCAATTTCGACCTGAACTCTCTCGGAACGTGTAGCAGCGTTTGCTTACCTTAACCTGCAAAATACACATTAATTAACCATATATGGCATTACATTACAAGCTTTAAACACAACACTATTGGGTAATCCTGGAACTCAATAACATTGACAGTGGAAGGACGACAAACCAACATCATCCAACTTCCATATAGACAACCTTGCATCTAGAAGCCAAGGGACTAGCCTCTGCTGCTACAACCCAAGTCGGATGGACTTACTTTGCAATGTCAACAGAAACTTGACGAGAACTTCCTAGTTACATTTCTGGCAATATATTCAAACATGATGAGTCCTTCCAAGGCTGGAACGCTCCTTTCTGAACCAAATTCTGAAAAACATATGACAATTACATACATGAGAATGTCATACATGTGATTTGATATTATCAGCAGTTATAGCAGGTTTGCTCAAATAAATAGGCATCTGCATGCACATATGCACACAAAGGCATGCACGTATGCACGCAAACATGCACAACGCCAGATACAAATCCACATTTAGAATTGACAAACACAGTACAATTAGGGATGAAGTGCATCAAGAGCACATTGATGGATACTTCAATTTCTATCCAAAGAAAGTAACAAGTCTTTAGACACCCCCGAGTGTGAACAAATTGGCCTTGGTTCAATCTCTCACACAAATCCCCTTCAACTTGATGCTCGAGTCAGGGACAATCATTGGGTATTCAGAGTTTATCCAGCAGCCTTGCACTCGATGAGATACCATGTCAATCTGGTTATGTTTTATACCACATGGTGTATTTAATATACTTCATTAAAACAGGTTCCAAGTTGTCTGAAACTAGTAAGATAAACACGGATATAGCATCCATTTCTTGGTAGTGTGGGTTGACTTCCAATTGCACATTTATCATTAAGATCCCATATAGATTATTTAAATTTATCAAACATTCTTAAATTTCATCAACAAGGTTTTCTTGATTCAACAAAAGAAAAAATTAGGAAAAAAAAAACTATGAGATCTCCCACACATGATTTCTTTTACTAAGTGGTCTGGTTTGCAAACAAGAACAAGGTTACGCATAAATGTATAAGAGAATACAACCCCACTACCCAGTGCAAAGCCAACAATTTTCACTAGACCATCCCAAACTACTAATTAGAGAAGAAATGTCAATTTTTTTAGTCCTTCACAAATTGATTCAACTTTACATCAAGATTGTAAAGCCTCAAGTATGATTCATAGATCTCTTCTCATTATCATAGAAATATATATCAAAGATCAGATTATATTTCAATTTGATCATAATATGACATTGTGTTTTATGATTGTCATCTAACTTAAACAAGCATATAACATTAAATACAATCAAAGCACACCAAGTTTTCTATTAAGAAACTATCTTGAGAAGTAGCTCATCTAAGTCATGTATAACATCAAAAGTCGGCCAGATACTCACTTGCAACCAAAAGAAAAATCCACGTAACAGATTCAAAACTCTATGTCGATCGTGTTCGACTGAAATGATCTCTCTTGCAAAGTCTGCAAAATTACAAGTAAATCACTGAAATCAACATCAGAAGGTGGCTTTGTCATAGTTACATCATGCGCCTAATCTAACATAACTAGAACAGCCAAAATATATGAAACCATAGTATTTGTCATGATGAACTTACCATGGTGTTGATCAAGATAAGACTTAGCGACAGACTCTAATGTATATGATTTTGTCCCATTACGCAATTCTCGGTTACGTTCCGTTTGCCTTCTGCGAGATACTTCATGAAGAAGGTATTCATACTCCTTTGCATCATAGGGACTTCTAAGAATCTCCATAAGCCTCTTCCTAAACTGAGAATGGCCATAACTACCAGGACTTCCATTGGATGTCTTGGCATCTAGATCGATCTTTTCATTTGAAAAGTGCACACAACCAAAACAAGATGGATTTCAAAAGTTGTAGCCTACAACAACATTTGAAAGACCATACCAGAAAAATAAACAAGATGGCTCAAAGTTGAAAAAGGAAGAAATACATACAATTGAATCCAATCTAGAAGCTATGAATGGGGTGAAGTATCCATCAGAAAATGGATCTTCGTCTGTTCCAACTATTTCTAAATCATCTGAACACTCTGCATCCTCCTCATATTTTAATGGTATGCCACTTTCAAGGGTATATACAATATTTTCACCATCATTCTTAAGACAATTCAGAAATTCCTGGTAGTCTTCATCACTCGTATCAGATTCTCTCATATTAGAAATATGTCCATTTGCAGTTTCAGTCTCCTCTCTCTGCCAACTGTTCAAAGTTCCCTGAGGGTCTAACACGAGCCCATCAGGCAACCCTTTTTCTCCTTCATACTTTACAATCATCAACATCCCATTGTTTGTAACAACTTCAAGTACATATGATTGTTCATCTTCCCTCAAATTTTCCAAGAAAATCTTATACTGAGGATCCAGATCATCGTCCATGCACATGTCATGCTGTGGATCTCCATCTTGATCATCCTCTTCCACATTTTTGACATTCTCATTGTCATCATCCAAACACCTAGCACTTACATCCCCATCATTATAATCATCAACATTCCGAACAAGACAACTAAAAAATACTGCATAGTCCTCGTCATTCTCATCCACATCCATGGGTACATCATCATCAATCAAGCACAAATTGTCTGGCGGATCTACATATTGGTCATTATCTCTGTCCATTTTGATATCATTGTGACCATCATACAAACACCTAGCAAAAACATCTGCCTCATTGTCCCCATCACAATTATTCCCCGATAAATATTTCAAAAGTTCTGCATGGTCCTCATCAAGCACATCCACATCCAAGGGTGCATCTTCAATTTTAACACTCATATTTCTAGTTTTCTTCACGTAATCGCTAGAGAACTTTTTATTGGCAATGCACCTTCGTTTCAACCTTCTTTCCAATCTAATATCGTACTCATCATCAGCCTTTTTCTTTACAACTCTCACATCAAAATCCATGATGGCTGTCAGAAAACAACCAACCAAAACAAAATTGCTGTCAGAAAACACCAGCCAAAAAGAAATCAAAATGTGAAGAAGAATGAAAAGACAAGTCCTTGCATCATGCTTTAAGGAAGAATGGAAAAACACAAACAAATAATGAAATCATCAGTAGCAACAATGGACAACTAACTTTTGTTAGCTTACCAAGAAAGTGAAGGAGAACAACTCAACTTCGCAAAAAATACGAAAATTTACTGCTCAAGGGTGAAAGCCCACACAAAGGAACCTAACAGGACTACTCGGCTAAGTTGGAGCCCACAAATATAACTTTTTTGGGGGCCTTTTTAAAGGTCCACAAGAAAGAAGGGAAAGCCAAAGACAATTTGCAACTTTTGTTACATATTTTTTCCAAGCTTTCGTGGGAAAAAAAAATGAAGGTATCATACTGGGGATGCTAACCTGAATGTGGAATGTCCGGAATCCCAGAGGGAAAATGTAAGGAGTAAAAGGAAAGCTTGCGCAGCTAAAACAAAGCGCTGGGTCCAATAGAGACACAAACAGAACGCTGAACTAAAGAGTCTCGACTCTCGAGTAGCAAGGTCTGATAAGGAGTTCCAACTAGCAATCAAACCATCACCAAAGCATCTACACAAACTCAACAGAAGAGAGATACAAACCTTAAAAATCTGAATGCTTACATAGTTTGTTGTCAATGCTTACATTGACAACAAACTTACATTGAAAAAACCAGCCCCTCATTGCTGATAATTAACTGATCAAAAGGAAAACACACCTTTTTATCATGACAAGAGAGGCATCTTAATATAAAAGAATAGCATATAGCAAATCGGGAAAAGAAACTCTTAAGTACCAAGAAGGGGAAACATAAAATTATACTGGGATTTCAGAGGCTGAAAAGCACGGTTTAAAAGAGCATCCCATCATACTACTAAGAATAAAAGACTATCTTCCTAAAATTGCCATGGTGCAAGGACTTTTACAGCATGTAATATTTCCTAATGAAACAGTCAGATTTGTTACAATAGCATTAACACCTACTTACCCTTGAAAGATCAACTTCTAATCACAAAACAGCTTAATACCTCAAATAGGACTACGATCCTCTAGATCTCCTAGCACCCTTCCAAGGTACTGAAATTCTTCAAATCTAAGCCATTATTTTTAAATAATGGTTCAGGTTTTTGTCATCTTCGCATTTGTAATATCTTTGATTTTCCTTATCAATTGCATTTCATTATTTTGTATTATGAGATGCAAAAATCTGAAAAAATTCAATCCAATAAGAGGTGTGCGTGTGTGTGTGCGTGTGTTAGTGTTAGTATGGAACTCCATCCCTAGATACCTCAGGAAATCTAAAAGATTTCAATGCCCTCCATCATACAAGAATCTGAAAAATCCAATCCAATAGGAGGTGTGTGTGCGTGTGTGCGTGTGTTAGTGTTAGTATGGAACTCCATCCCTAGATACCTCAGGAAATCTAAAAGATTTCAATGCCCTCCATCATACAAGAATCTGAAAAATCCAATCCAATAGGAGGTGTGTGTGCATGTGTGCGTGTGTTAGTGTTAGTATGGAACTCCATCCCTAGATACCTCAGGAAATCTAAAAGATTTCAATGCCCTCCATCATACAAGAAT
>QEOT01007544.1:158512-173662 GCA_003123785.1 Pterocarya stenoptera
TTTTTTTTTTTTTTTTTTTTTTTTGATAAGTAACGTTTCGGGATAGTTATTATATGAATAAATTGTATATATATATATATACAAAATTATATTCCATAATAATATCAATACAAGTCTTAAGAACATACGTACTTGAAAAAACTCAATAATACTTCTTAATACAAATCTTAAAAAACATACATATTTGGAAAAACTCATTAATACTTCCAAGTTCTCAATCCAACTGTTAAAAAAAATCACTCATCTTCATCGATAAGACAATAAGGATCAACATTCGAAACGTTAATCAAAATATTTTCATCCCAATCACCACCAGCATCATCAACATCAACATCAAGACCAACATTATCATTGTCTTCCAAATATAGATCACACCACTTGTTCAGAAAAAATAGTAATAATGGCATGAGACTTAGGCCCTGATTGGATTCAAAGATGAGTTGAAATGGTTTTAGTTGAGTTGAATAAAATACTGTTAGAATATTATTTTTTAATATTATTATTGTTTTGAGATTTGAAAAAGTTGAATTGTTTATTATATTTTGTGTGGGAATTTGGGAAAGTTGTAATAATGAGATGAGATGAGTTAAGATGAGTTTCCAATCCAAACCAGGGCTTAGTATAACTATGATTGTTATCAATTTGAAGATATATCAATTTGCACCAAATCTTTGAGCAGCAAACCCAGCCTACCCAATCCTCATACCCAAAATAAAGAAAGAAAGAAAAACGAGTCCCCATGGGTTGCCAAACTTAATTGATCAGGCATCAAAAGAGACATCCATGAATTATGGGCATCAAACTAAGTATCTACCTACTCACTTTTCTCACATTTATGACAGTGATATCATTATGTATGATCCATCTTTGGATTATGGGTATAAATGCAAAGGTGACAATATTTCATTCTAAAAAATGAGCAAGCAAAAAGTGAGCTAAAAAATCTACCCAAGCACCAAACTATAATAACATTTGTCCCCTTCAAATCTTTCTTTATGAAGTGACAAAAAAATTACAAACACAAGAAAAACAAAACAAAAATTAAAGACAAAAGCTACCTTGAGGAAGCAGAGCCAAACCATAACCAGAATTACTTCACTATATATATATATAATATAAAGGTTGGCTGAGATCATGTACACAAACAAAGACTTCCTATGGAATAAAGGAAGGAGTGGAGAAACAATAATTCAGAGAGCCAGTTATATACAAAATACAATTAACATTGGAAGTTGGAACCAGTCAATCTTCCACCTAACATTTACACCATTGGAACCACATAAACTATGATTTTTTTTTTTTAATCTATGGTCTTGTATGGAGAAAATTGGGATTGGGATGGAAATTGATTTTCAAAATTGACAGCCAATACCCAAAACATTAGATTAGAGAAAGAAGAAGAAAATTTTCCTTTGAAGGTGTGAGACAGGTACAAATAAATATGGCCATGAAGTGGGGAATGTTCAATCTGAGGCATGTGCTGATCAAATTCATGAGATCACTATTTGACAATATGCGTGAATGGGTTTTTGTTTCGTAAATCTTTCATATTTTCTTCTTATAGTTAATTGGTTATAGACAGAAGGTATCTTTGAACGCAAATAAAGAGGATTCAGAGAAATGTAGGAAAAAACATGATTGGTTAGAATAGGTAAGCCAGCCGACACAACTTCCCCTTTCTAGTTTCTACAAATTGCAATCTATCGTTGTCAGGATTCAGATGTTTTTGGCCGCATTGATTTGAGCACTCTTGCCTGGTTTCACAGTTCAAGCTTCTTTTTCCATCCTCAGATATTAATTAAAAAAAATATTCTTCTTCATACACGAAGAGACAGTATCATCCCTGGCTCAATATATATTTTCTCTAGCATGTTCGAAAAATTAAAACTTGATACCTTCGGCGTGGAGTGGGCGATGGAGTGTGAAGGTGGACGTCGACCTGCGGCGGAGGAACACAAGCTGCGAAGAAGCGGGGTTAGCAACACGAGCGGACCGAGCTTAGACGGAACAACAGGAGCCTGTGACGGGGTGGAGCAACACGAGGCTCGAGCTGCCAAGGTGTGGAGGTTGCGTCGGCACGGGTCGTCGAAGCGTGGAGAGCGGAGACAGAGAGCAAAAAATGAACTCTTGATCTACGGATTTGAGTCAGTTCGCAAGGGGGCCTGGGGAGGCAAGTTGAAACCGAGAAGTAGAAATGGAGAAGGAATTACGATGATGTCATCCATTTGATTTTTTTTTTTTTTTTTCTAATAAAGCATATTATATAATAACGAAAAGTAGCTATTTGAGGTGTATTTTTTTCACTATCGATATACAAGAAATAACTAGATAGTTTATTTAAGGATAAGCTTCTAAAAATATGATTAGTTAGTGACCATTGCACTAATAAATACATACATCGATTTTGAGATAGATAGTTTTTGTAAATTTCCATCATTGGCGATGATGGGAGATTTGTTGAATATCCGTGATGATGGGTGAGATTTGCCAAAATGAAGATGAGCTGGGCATTCGATGGCTATAAATACTAATTGGGCATCTCCTTTTATTATCACAAGATCTTGATTATCAGCCATATTGGAAGCTAACAACGCCGCATTGGCTTATGATATTAGAGGATTTGAGGTTTGAAGTTTTTCCGTCCTGATTTCTAGAATATCTCTACTTTGGTTCTTGCAAATCGTTGAAGCTAATGAAAAATGATCTCTTACTACAATGTCAAAAGAAAAGCTTTCAAAGTTTGGAGGGGTGGTTTCCAATTTTCTTCTGTCCTATATTGTTTCTATTCCTGGGCTTCCTTATATTCCCCTCGTAAATGGGGCTTAGCTGGATCTTTGCTTTGTCAACGGAAAAGGAGGTGTGGTTGTGAATAATATCATTCCACTTTCTCCAGATAAAGTCCAACAAGATAACTGCAAATAATTGGAAGTGGTGTTTCTCCCTGTCCCATAATCCCAAATCCTTTTTAGGATGTATAATCATTCTAATCCAATCCGTAATGGAGTTGACAGGCATGCTTGCTAGATTTTTAAGGGCCAACTACTCTGCTGCCATAATATTCGATTGATTGGACATTCTATGAAAATGCGTAGTAGGGTCTCTTTCGCTAGGTTGCATAATGGGCATTCTTCAGATTCTAGTTAGGGGATTACCTCACTAATCTGTGATTTGGTTGGAAGGATGTTCCAGAATATCTTCCAAAGTAATAATTTGTGGCAATCATGAATTTTTAAACTCCATAGAGGCTTGAAGAGCAACATCATAGGATTTTGCTGCATTGGATCTTGGGAGCTTATTGTAGCATGATAAGCAGTTTTAAGCGAGAATTTTTCACTGAGATTAGGAGCCCAGATGACCCTAACTTGTTCTTGTGCAGCTGTTGATAGCTATATTTTTGAATTTCTGATATACTTTCTTGATCAAAGAGGTAGTGCATTTTTGGCATGTCCCATATCCGTGGATTGTTTTTTAAGGTTCAATACTGTAAGAGAAGGGTGAGCTGTATCCATACCTTGGATCGGCTTTGGCTTAAAATTTTCCGAAAAAGGAATCCACGAATCTGACCAGATATTTACTAAGAGTCCATTGAAGATTTGGTAGCATCTTCCTTTGTTGAGTAGGTCTCTTGTTCGGAGTATGCCTTCCCACATGCTTAAATCTGATGCCTTTGGTAATGCCTCCCAGAAATTTGAGTTCTAAAAGTATTTTGTTGATAGGATTGAATGCCACAGGCCATTACTAGTTCCACTTATTTCCCAACCAATCTTTGCACAATGCTTGAATCATTTTTTCCATTAGTATGATTCCGACGCCTCCTATTTTTTTTGGTTGGCAGATGGACTTCCAAGATTCAAGTGTCAGATTATGAGCTTTGTCCTTTGGAAAATCCCAGCAAAATTTTTTGAAACTGGTGTCGAGCACCTTGTATATTGATTTTGGTAGTTGGAAGGAGCTCATGTGGTATGATGGGATCATACTTGCTACTAAACTAATCAACATGGTTCTTCCTGCTTGTTAGTAGCTTTTATTTCCAACCTTCCAGTTTTCTTCCCATTTTGCTCAACATATCATTGTAGTTTTCTCTTTAGTTTTTATTAAAAGAAGTGGGGAAACCCAAATATTTCATTCTTGCCAAAGATTCTTTGTAAGGCAGCCACTGAGATATGGTTGATTTAATAGCTTGACTAGTGTTCCTTATGATGAACATGGAGGATTTACTCATTTATTTTTAGTCTCGAACAACTTTGGTATTTTTCCAAGCATTCCGATATGACTTGTGCATTTTTTCCATAGCTTTTGCAAAAATGATTATGTCATCTATGAAGAGCAGGTGTGATATGGATGGGCTATTTATGTTGAGTTTTACCCCTTCGAGCTTTCTTTGTGCTTAAGCTTTTAACAATATTCTCGACAGAGCTTCAGTGACTAATATAAAGAGAAAGGGTGATATCGGATCACCTTGCCTGATTCCTCTTTATGATTTGAATAAACCTCTTGGCAAGCCATTGATGATGATGGAGAATGTCGTTGTTGTTGCATACTCTTTTATCAGATTTATCCAACTTTGATTGAATCCCAAAGCTTTCATTACCGCAAAAAGGAAATCTCATTCAACAAGATCGAAAGCCTTTTCCATGTCCAGCTTAATGGCCATTAACCCCTTTTTTCATGTCTTCCATTTGAGGTGATGGAATAGCTCATGGGCAATAATGATATTTCTTTTATGTTCCTACCTGGGACGAAGGCTATCTGGAGAGGAGAGATGATTTTTACAAGAGGTCCTTTGAGACGGTTAGCCATTATTTTTGTAATTATTTTGTAGCTGACATTTGTAAGACTGATTGTGTGATATTGGCTTAGAGTATTTGGGCTTTGGGTCTTTGGGATGAGAGATATGTTGGTATGGTTAATTTGCTTCAAGAGTTTACCGCTTCTGAAGAAATTATGCACTGCTAGTATGACCTCTTTTTTTATGATGTTCTAATAGTGTTTGTAAAAAGAAAAACTCTATATACATTTGGTATGCGCAGTTGATATACAGTCGTCTGACACTGGGCCCATTCTTTTCTTCCTCCCACTTTCTTCCTCTCTCTCTTTCTCTCCGCTTCTTTTTTCATCTACTCACTTTCTTCCTCTTTCTCTCTCTCTACTTTTTTTTTTCTGATGGCCCGTTCTCTAAGGAGCCAGTTTGATTACAATAGCAAGATACTACTCCATCGTGATCACAATAGCAAGATACCAAAAGAGCATTTCACTTCATATATGCTAACAATTAAGTAAAATGAGAGAATCTGGCCATATCATTGAGATACAGAGGAGCTAGCATATACCTTCCAAGATAAAGAGTATCCCCAAGAAAAGTAACCCCCATGACAATCGCAATGAATATATCAAGGGGCTTAAACATGGCGACATACACAGGCCCTTTCTCATGACATGCCCATAGAACAACACTTGCTCGGATTGTAATTGCAAACAATGCCTAAAGATTGAGTCATGTGGTAATTAATTAACTTAGAAGGGA
Source organism: Pterocarya stenoptera (assembly GCA_003123785.1). NCBI lineage: Eukaryota > Viridiplantae > Streptophyta > Magnoliopsida > Fagales > Juglandaceae > Pterocarya > Pterocarya stenoptera. Next base: position 164,037 of record QEOT01007544.1, read on the forward strand.
ACGAAGAGAGATATTTGCATTTAAATTTTGGTCTATTCCGACTAATGAAAAGTAGAAACTTTTTTGGTCTTTTCCTTTTTCTTTTGTTTTTGTTTTTGGTGTAGCAGTCATACCTTAAAGGTAAACGCAGAAACCACAAATATGATTGTCTGGCACCAGATGAGAGTTCGTTCATCAGAAGTTCTGGCCTGAAGTCGCTGCTTAACTGGCTTTAGACTGCGCGTGGACTTCTCTCTCTTATCTCACAGTCTCAACCTCTCAGGTCCTAGCCTTCTTAATTTCTTCGTGGGATTTCAGCTCTCTAAAGACTCCCAATCTCTCGCAAGTATCAATTGTTGTGTGCGCGCCCGCCGATGTGTGTGTGAAAGACAAAGGGAACAAGAATGAGTGGCCTCGTTTGGTTGAGAGAGAATGCTGCGAGAGAAAAGAGATTCGGGAGGAAGGGAGGGAGGGAGAGAGAGAGAGTGAGTGAGTGCATAGGAAAAGAACACTGAGAGAGAGTGGGACCCAGCAGATTGCATTCTTTTATATTAGTTTGGAAAGCCGTTTGCACGCCACTTGCAAACGGCGACTGTACGTAGCAATTCTGTTGTTAAAAAAAGCCGTCATACCATTTGGGCTGGTGCTTTATGGCTTGGGATTTGCTTTAGAGCTCCTAATATTTCCTCTTCATTTGGTATCGCATTAAGCAATTCATTCTCAAGGTCCGAAATTTGCTTGTCAAAAAGATTTTCAAGGTTTTCCAGGACTTGCAGATTCGATAAGGAATATATTGTTCTGAAATGATTAATAAATGAAGATTCAATAACGAGAGGGTCCATTGTCCAATTACCTGGTCCCAATTTGATGGAGTCTATGGCATTCCTTCTTCTTCATATTGTTATTTTCAGGTGATAGAATTTTGTGTTGAGATCCGTAGAGGTAAGCCAAGTAATCCGAGATTTTGGATGCCATAAGATTTTTTCATTTTCTCTTTGCTTGTGGAGTCTATGGTACAAAAATCTTTCTTTTTCTTGGTTGTAGGGAGTCATTTGGTTGCTTTGTACTTCAAGAAGTTCCCTTTCAAGCTGTTGGATATTATTTTTGTAACAACCCGATCCTAAGTTTAGACTATAAGATAAGTTTTATTATTATTATTATTCTATCTAAGATTCCTAAACCATACCAACTTAGTTTATGATCGGTATCTCCACCCCACACGTCTCCACATATTTTCACATGCACGCACGTACACCTCTCTTCTCCTTAGTTTTAGGGTTCTGTTTTATCACATATTTACATGTTAACTTCACAGATCACGCATGTCTTCACATGATAGACGTATTTATATTCAACCTAGAGCTAGGGTTGCCGCTGCAGCCCCATGGTTTCCATCAACAAACCCACACCAGTGTTACACAGAAAATACAGAACACACCCATGCCTTGGAAAACATCGATCACCACCTGAGTGAGTCTCCACCATGCCGAAGCAGCTACGGACAGCCCAGGAATTTGCCGTTGCCAACGGCCAGCCGCGTCTCTCCACTGTCAACAACCAAAGAGGCCCCGTGTGTTCTGCTCAGCCCACCGTCAACCACCTTAGGGAACGCCTTTCCCCTCCAAGCCACGACCAGGTCACCGAGCATGCCGGAAACACAGCGGCGACTCCACTGCCAGACCATGCATGACCATGAAGGCCCTCCAATACGTATCACACGTACACCACCCTGTGGCATCTTGCATCGCGGACAAGCACCTTCACGGCCAACCGTTTCTACCCAAGCCACCCATGCACGTCCTGAAAACATCCTCTGTTTTCATAAACAAAAACAGAGCACCGGTTATTCCTTGCATGGCAAACCCGTATGCCTCCTCAGCCATCCAACTCCACAGAAAACAACCACCCAAACCTCCTACGGTTGCCACGGTTCAAGCGCAATAGGAACACGTAGCCCACTGCTGTTGCCAACTATCTCTTCTCTCTCTCGGTTGTTTCTGCTTCAAGAACTCTCGCTCCCTCTCTCGGCGTCGCATCACCACAGAGAAGCCACCCAGAGCCACCGTAGCCTGCAGCTTCCTCTCTCGGGGAGTCCATCGCAGAAGCTTCTCCCTCTCACAGTGAGTTGATGCTCGACCCTCCTCTGCGCATAAGCTTTGGTTGCTTTTAGTTTTCCTTTTATTTCCCTGCGAGTGTCGGCTACTCTCATATTAAGTTGCTCTTAGGTTTTAGTTTTAGTAAATGCATATATTGATGAGATTACATATATGTCCTTTCTAAACCAGTATCTTGAACTTGAAAGAGTATTTTATGTATAATTATATTTAAGTATATGTTAATTATGGATATTATCACATCATTTTATTTGAAGTTGTGTTAGGCTTAATATTTTAAATGTGAGCTTTTACTTAAATATATATAAATATATATATACATATTTATATATATATTAGTTAAGGACTCTTTTATTATAAAGAAGTGTTTAAAGAATTTGAAATATATGTTCAAGTCTAATATTGAGCCTAATATTTTAGTTAATATTACTTTGCCTATTTAATAGAATTTAATAAAATTATTATGTTATAATTTAAATAGAAATAAAGAAATATGTTAAGAGTATTTAAATAATATTGATAATTATTATATTTCTTATAAGATTAAATAATTATGTTAAGAAAGTAAATCTATTTTAAGAATTTAGATTTTTATGACTTATTTAAAATAGTCCAAGTATTCTACTAAGTTATAATATGTTTTTAGTATTTTAAGTAATTTAAAGATATAAGAATTTATTGATTTTATGGTGTTAAGCAAGAGGTTTAATTGACTATCTTCTAGACTATGAATTTGATTAAGTAAGAAATTAGTACATGTTATTCTAGACAGATTTAGTGACGTTTAAAATACTGCGTTTAGGTGACAAGTTAGGAAGTAAGATTCAAGAAGAAGCACAGCAAGGTAAGTAATTTGATCACAAATTAGGAACATCACAGTTCAGCTTATATATCAGTATTATTCAAGCCAGTTTATTGTTAGCCATTATTTTATGTATCACTCATGTCATATGCAAATACGTCATTCAACATAGCACACGATCAGTTCATTCCGCATCATGTTCAGATTTAGAAATTATAATTATGTATGTATTATGTCATGCATCTCATGGTCATAAGACACGTAAGCTATCTTAAGTTCAAGTGCAAGATAAAATCAGTTCAGTTAATCAGATGGCCATTCAGATGCATGGTACCAATGCAGTTCAGTTCAGGGTGGTGTGCAAGCTACGAACTCAGTCGTGGTCCACCATAGTATGCTAGAATACTATCAGCGGCTCCCCTTGTGGCCACTGGACGTGGGGCCGGTGCACAACCTCGCACACAGGGTTAAGTGTGTTGGCTAGTCAGTTCAGTCAGTTAAAACAGATCAGTCAGTTAATTCAGATAAATCAGTTATGCATAGCATAAACATCAGTATGATCAGTCATGAATTTTAAGTTCTCAGCATGAAAGTTCTTATGAAAATCTTATGTTTATTACGTTTACGTTGTGATGGATTTCTTACTGAGTCATCGACTCATTTTAGTTTATTTTCATGTTTTTAACCACCCAGGTGAAGATGATGATTACGAGCAGGCAGGCCAGGAGTAGAAGGAGCATGTTATTTTAGTTCAGACCTTCTAGAAATAAATTTATTTTAGTGCTTTCATGACATGACTTTTATTCAGTTTATTCATTTAAGTTTTTGAAGGCATTGTTATCAGACAAAATTTTATGAAATAAATCCTAAATTATTTTTATTTAATATGAGATCTCTTGGCGGGTTTATTTTATGAAAAACACGTGACATCTCTAACCTACGGGAAGGGGGTGTTACAATTTTGGATTCACCCAAAATGATTTTTATTCCAAACTTTGAGTGCATCTTTGGTTGATCTAATTTTCTTGTAGAGTATGTAGGCCAGGTTGCCTTGATAGTGTTTGCTCCATGCTTCTTTTTATTATTTGATGGCTTAGGGGTTCTCGGGTGCAGAATTCTTCAAACTTGAAAAATGGTGCAGGATAATGCTTTGCCATAGTATGCAATAAAAGTGGGTGATGGTCTGATGCTGATGATGCTAAGTGCTAAAGTGTAGTATCTGAGAAAAGTAGTCTCCATTCTTGGTTTGCTAAGACTCAGTCTAATCTTTCTCTTATAAGAGCTTTCCCATATCTGTTATTTGTCCATGTGAATTTTGGACGCATGTAACCAATGTCGATGTGACCATTTCTATCCATAAGGGCTTTGAGACCCTCATTCGGATTATAAAAGATGGGCCGTCCGCCATGCTTTTCAGATTGATCAATGAAGTCATTAAAATCTCCCCTACATACCAAAGACCACCGGAAAGCTTGATGTATTGTGTCCAAGTGACTCCAAAAATTTGTTTTGTTGTTCCATTGGGCCGGTGCATATATATAAGTAATTAATCAAGGATGATACGTAGGATCTGAGTAGACTAAAACTGAGATAACAGTAATATTAATATGGACAGGTTCTATTTCTACATCTGGATGCCACAAAAGTAAAAGACCCCCTTTTTTACAATCAGCAGGATAGTGAACAAAATGGTGGAAACCTATGCTATTTACAATAGATAAGGTGCGGTCATCCGTCACCAAGATTTTCGACAAAAAAACTACATCCAGGGTATAAATCCTAATATTAGCCCTTAGGTTTCTAATTGCCTTGGGTCGGGCTGGACCTAGGATCAATCTGGCCTTCCCCTTGGATTTTTTTTTTCCTTTCCCATTGAACCTAACTGCATTTCCAAGAGTGTAAGGGCCAATGCTAAGTCCTCTATTTGTAGTGTTTTGGCTATGCGCACATCAAATTCCATCTTCTCTATTTTAATAAGACATTATGATTTTCTTTTTGGAAGTTGTGGCAAATCTGCACTCTATTGCCTCTTTTATGGAAGAATGTCTTGGTGTAAATGGTGCGCCTGGAAAGTCTGTGCAGTTGGGGCCATATCGATTGGCATGCATGCTGTGAGAGATGATTCTGGCTGTTGAGGCACAGGGTTTTTTATCAGTACTTCTTTTCAATGTTTTGATTGCAGGTCATGATAAATGCAAATTCCCATCCAGGTAATTGTTCTGAGTTTAGTTTCATCTATTTGGTTCTGTATGTCGGAAGATTGTTTATTGAGAAAAATCAATGCTTCGAATGGTAAGACGGAATTCGCGAAGTTTCTGTCAATTCAGGGAACTGCATTAGAAATGATGCACATATTTTGGGTTTTTTTCTAAGGGAAGAATTCAAGATTCTGTTTTGGGTATTCACACTTTTTCTGTGGAACTTGATGAAGTTTACGAGTTAATATTCTAGGAAGTTGGGAAGTCCAGGGCATGCTTACCCATGCTGGATCCGTGTACTGAAGGCAGAGGCTAATTTTATTCTTCCAAGCTAAATTATTCCGAAACCCAGCTAATAAATATTGTCTTTGAAATTGATATCAGAGGAATGCTCTAAAGATTTGGATGGCACAGTACTATTGGGCTTCTAATTTGGAACCATGCCATGTTTTTCCGTTACATTGTACCCTAAGGTCACAGCCCAAGTAAATTTATCCAACGCAAGATGAAACATACCCTTTCCTCATATGTTATTGATAATGGTCGTATTTCCAAGATTTATTGCAATATCATAACAGTGTCTTTCAGTTTTCTTGATTGTGAGCATACGCGCATTTTTTTTATGCAGCTTGTCGGTGAACAATGGAAGCTTTTCCAGTCCCACAACAACAGTTGGAATGGGGCCAAGTGAAGATATGAGCAGCTGCACTCAGATTGCTCAAGAATGGTTTTGGCCTGTTATTACCTGTCATATGTTCATTTTGATTACACGGGTTGTTTCACAATGGTAGAGAACTACTTTGCCCTTTTTTCCCTTAAATTAAGTTGTAACACCCCCTCCCGTAGGTTAGAGATGTCACGTATTTTTCATAAAATAAACCCGGCAAGAGATCTCATATTAAATAAAAATAATTTAAGATTTATTTCATAAAACTTTGTCTGATAAAAAATGCCTTCAAAAACTTAAATGAATAAACTGAATAAAAGTTATGTCATAAAAATCAATTTTTCATTCTAAGAGGTCTGAAACTAAGTCAACTGCTCCTTCTAATTCTGGTCTGCCTGCTCGTAATCATCATCCTCACCTGGGTGATTAAAAAAAACATGAAAACAAACTAAAATGAGTCGAATACTCAGTAAGAAATCCATCACAACGTTGACATACTAAACATAAGGTTTTCATAAAAGTTTTTCAGAGAGTTTAAAATTCATGACTGTTCATACTGATGTTTATGCTATGCATGACTGATTTATCTGAATTAACTGACTGATCTGACTTAACTAACTGTTCTGATTTAACTGACTGAACTGACTGGCCAACACACTTAACCCTGTGTGCGAGGTTGTGCACCGGCCCCACGTCCCGTGGCCACTAGGGGAGCCGCTGATAGTATTCTGGCATACTATGGTGGACCACGCTTGAGTCCGTGGCTTGCACATCCACCCTGAAACTGAACTACATTGATATCATGTATCTGTATGACCATCTGATTAACTGAACTGATTTTATCTTGCACTTGAACTTAAGATAGCTTACGTGTCTTATGACCATTAGATGCATGACATAATACATACATAATTATAATTTCTAAATCTGAACATGATGCGAAATGAACTGATTGTATGCTATGTTGGATGACATGTTTACATATGACATGAGTGGTGCATAAACAACCGTTGTCAATGAACTGGCTTGAATAATACTTATATATAAGCTGAACTGTGATGATCCTAATTTGTGTCAAATCACTTACCTTGCTGCACTCCTTCTTGAATCTCAAGTCGTAACTCGTCACCTATACAAAATATTAAATATCACTAAATTTGTCTAGGAACATGTACTAATAACCTACTTAATTAAATTCATAATCTAGAAAATAGTCAAATAAATTTTCTGTTTAACACCATAATTAATAAATCATGATATTTTAAAATATTTAAAATAAACGATTAAACACTTGCTATTTACTATTGAAATTTAATTATAAAATTAATACTAAATAATATAGTTTAAAATTCCTTAATTTTTTTCTATTTAAAATAGAGCATACAAATTCTATTAAATTCTCTTAAATAGGCAAAGTAATATTAACTAAAATATTAGGCTCAATATTAGACTTGAACATATATTTCAAATTCTTTAAACACTTCTTTATAATAAATGAGTCTTTAACTAATATATATATATATATATATTTATATATATATAAATATGTATATATATATAAATATATATTTAAGTAAAAGCTCACATTTAAAATATTAAGCCAACACAACTTCAAATAAAATGATGTAATAATATCCATAATTAACATAGACTTAAATGTATGTTTATAAATATAATTATACATAAAATACTCCTTCAAGTTCAAGATACTGGTTTAGAAAGGACATATATGTAATCTCATCAATATATGCATTTACTAAAACTAAAACCTAAGAGCAACTTAATATGAGAGTAGCCAACACTCACTGGAAATAAAAGGAAAACTAAAAGCAATTAAGGCTTACGGGCAGAGGAGGGTCGAGCAACAACTCACTGTGAGAGGGAAAAGTTTCTGTGATGGACTCGCCGAGAGAGGAAGCTGCACGGTACGGTGGCTCTAGTGGACGGAAGTGGCTGGCGACGCAACTGGTTTCCTGGGCAGGGTGGTGCAACGCCGACAGAGAAAGAGAGTGAGTATTCTGTCAAGCCGAAAACATCTGGGAGTGGCGACAGTCGTGGCTTACTGGGGCGGTGCGAGGTCTTCTAAGGTGGCCAGTGGTGGCGTCGGCGTGTTCTGGGCAGCGTGGAGTTGCTGCAATGTGGAGAAGCTGCACTAGTGCCATGGTTTTGCGTGGTTGCGTCCGTGCGAGAGGAAGAGGTTGTGGGTCTTGCTTCCGTGGTGTTGCTTGGGCTGGGAAGGAGACGTGGAGGAGTTTATGGTGGTTGCCGTGTGGGTGGTCTAACGGATGGCTGAGGGAGCTTGCGGGATTGCGGTGTAAGGGAAGAACCGATGCTCTGTTTTTGTTTATGAAAACAGAGGATGTTTTGGAGATGCACATGGGTGGCTTGGGTAAAAACGGTTGGCCGTGAAGGTGCTCATCCGCGGTGAAAGATGCCACAAAGGAGTGTACGTGTGATACTTATTGGAGGGCCTTCACGGTCATGCATGGTCTGGGCAGTGGAGTCACCCCGGTGATTCCGTCGTCAAGTCGCGGCCTTTTCGGTTGCTGCGTCTCACTGAGTGGTGTCCGTGTGGTTTGTTGCGAAACCATGGAGCTGCTGCGGCAACCCTAGCTCTCGGTTGAAGATATTTTCATCTATCACGTAAGAGTTCTATTTATATAGGGACGGTTGCTGTGAATATAGAATGAAGAGGTGCATGAACTGTGAAGTTTAACGAGTGAAAATGTGATAAAAACAGAACCCTAAAGCTAAGGAGAAGAGAGGCGTACGTGCATGTGCATGTGAAATTATGTGGAGACGTGTGGGGTGGAGAAACCGACTAAGAACTGAGTTGGTTTTCCTTAGGAAATTTATCAATTAGGTTTAGATTTGGCTTACGGGTGGATATAGAGAATAAAGTTTAAATTCAAACAAAATTCTATTGGCTATAACAAAATTGGATCTTAATAAAATACTAAAAATAAAATGATAATAATCTTATTAAAATGAACAATATAAAAATGATAAAAATAATAATACTAATAATAATTATTATTAAAACTAATAACTGCAAAATTTAATATAATAATAATAATAATAATATTTATAATTTATATGAAAAAAATACATAAAACTTATCCTAATCTTATAATCGGGCCGTTACATAAGCTGTCAGTGAATCGTAAGGCAAAGACCTTTTTTGTAGATGAGATACATGCTCGGGCTGCGGGCACTTAGCATTCGAGTTTAAATCCGCAATATAATTATATTAGGTTAGTGCTAAAAGATTATTGTTCGTCATTTACTGTTATGTTTTAGCTTTTTGAGATTTGTAAAATGTAACCTTTATTGTGAATAATGAAAGTGTTTCATCTCATCTCATCTCATTATTACAACTTTTTTAAATTTCCATACAAAATATATAATAAACAATTCAACGTTTTCAAATCTTAAAAAAATAATAATATTAAAAAATAATATTTTATTCAACTTTCATATAAAACCATCTTATCTCATCTCATTATCCAAACTACACCTAAATCAAGTTGATTTAAATTATTGAGCCTGCAGCCAAATGGGATTTTTATGGGATATTCGCCGCCGGGGGGGGGGGGAATACATCCATGTGAACCCTATGGATGGCTTAGATACTCATTCCTAGAATGATCCTGTGCTTGCTTTTGTAGGTTTTTTAGCAATCTCAGAACCGATATGACTACAGTTATGCGTCCCATTGTACATTGGAAATTTATTCCATGCCTTGTTTGAATTATGATTGTTGCTATATACTAGAATATATATCGGTGGCAGTGTACAAATATATGTCTACAACATAAATACAGTAGCCATGTATGTAGTGTCCAGTTGTGGGGGGGGGGGGGGGG
>QEOT01007545.1:4759-66097 GCA_003123785.1 Pterocarya stenoptera
GGGGGGGGGGGGGGGGGGGGGGGGGGGGGGGGGTTGAGGAAAGAGGAAAACATGGCCTCTACAACTGGATTAGAGAGGATACGTAAAAATTTACTTTTTCCTCTTCTATCAGAACAGAAAGATCATGTAAACACAAGTGAACGTATAAATGCTGACGAGCACAACTGTCAAATTTAGGGTCTGACTGATGCACCTTGAATACATTGAGCCCTTGTAAGTCTACATTCTCCCCAGCATATTTGTACAGGTGAGCTGTCTGCATAGGAGAATGAGGAGAGTATTAGAGCTCAGAACAAAATTTAACTTTCCCCTCCCACCACAAAATAAAAAAAAAGGAAAAAAGGCTGCTGATGAAGAATCCCACACTATATGGTGATAACTCTTCATTTTCTTGATACACTAAGATTAAGATGGTTCATGATGGGGATCAGGGAACTACCTTTGATGGGAGAATCTCAACAGCAGGCGAAGGGAGATGCACATCTCTCTCTGAAATGGAGGATGTGCTCTGACTTCCACGGTCATGGGGCACCAACCCAGGCAAGCACTGAGAAAGCAATACCCGAGCACGCATCCTCACTTCTCTTAAATAGCTGTACTTTGGGAAGAACAAACTCAACACTTCAGATCAAAATGCAGAACATTCCTAAGGAATTACATGCTAAAAGCTTAGTAATCACAAAAAGATAATGATAAAAAAAAAAAATTCATCTGAGACTCCAATTCTCCATAAAATCATGATGATGCTAACAACATGAAATGTGATAAGAAGAATTTATACTAAAAAAGTATAGATCTAAATGTTCCTGCTAATATCAAATCTACACTAATACAACAAGAATGTATCTGCAGGGTGAGGAATCATCATAGAATATAGAATCAACAGGTCATAATCATAAACAAGCAAGTACTTAAGGAGGAGGAAAAATACAAAAGACTGAAGGAAAAAAAAATAAAAAGCAGTACTTGTTAAGAGAATGACACTTGTGATTACAAATCCTAATGAGAACCTCTTATACGGAGATATGGCTATACTACCCAATTTAGAAGCAAGTACTTCAGGAGGAGGAAAAACAAAAGACCTAAGGAAAAATAAAAAATAAAAAAGTAATACGGAGATATGGCTACACTACCCAATTTAGGGTATAAAAGAAGACATTTAATACAAAATAACACCCAAGTGGAAATGGCCCAAAGAGAACTAGTAGAATCACTTTAAGGCTATCAAAACTGCAAAGGATTCACATGGGAGCATTCAATTAATTTGACTCATTCAGACACCATGGTAGTATCCAAATACCTCACTGGCAATAATTTCAGAAATTTATAGTTGAATAAGATAACCAGTAAATCATCCAACTTGTGCTCAAGAAAAGATATGGTTTTTCAACATGAAGCCTGAGGAAAATAAAAGGAAACTATAAGCCCAGCCAAGCAAAGCCAGAGACCAGATATTTGAAGATGTCTCCAGAATATCATAACTGAAATCAGCCCTTATCTTCAATTGCATTCAAGGGAGAGATACAAGCAAACAAAAAAACAAAAGGAAGGAAAGAGAGTATTAAAAAGAAAAAGAAAGGACCAAAAGTGAATGATAACAACAATGGCAATATTTAACATTACACACAAACCAACTAAAATCTTCAAGACCGTCCAAAAAGCAAAATGCATAAAAAAAAATAAAAAAAAAATCAAACACGACAGAATGATTAAAAAAAAAAAAAATCCCATAAATATACTTCCGGAGTTCATTAACATAAGAAAACTGAAAGATGTAGAAAAGTGGAACTGACCCACATTTCAATTACGTTCGAAAAGAAAACCTAAATTAAAAGGCCAGTAAAGATACAATTGCAAACAATCAAGAGGAATTCAAAAACATAAAGAAAACGGCATTACCAAAAACTTGGGCAAAAGAAAAGGCACTTGATCCGATTATACCAAAAGTTCCCACAAGACATAAACCTTTAAATTTCACAAACCATATGATAACTTAATTATGCAGAAAAATACGCTCAACCAGCTTCTTATTTCTCATCCAAGACCAAAAGCCAGCGAGCAAAATCAATTACGATTGCTTGGGGAAAAAGAAATAGGAACTGGGCTAAACGAAGAAAGCAAAACCTTACCAACAAAGTCAATGCCTGCGATAAGCAAGAATTCAACCCGAAATTCTGAATCTAACAAAGGCCCTTTTTATAATGCAATCCAAGGTATCTAACGCTTAAAACAATACAATTTCAGAGCAAAGAGATCGTTCCCTTCCCACCAAGTCAAAACCAAATACCAAAGATAAATGGAGATCCTTATAGAGAGAGAACGGAGAAGCTTCGGTGTAGGCATTAACTGTTACTACTGAATCTCCAACAATGCCCCTCGTTTTAAAGTAATAGTGTCGAAACAACCAGTGTAGTGAGGTACATTACGGCGGCGTTTCCGCGAAGAAAATAAGGGTAATTCCGGGCAGGCACGATATTTTTTGCCTTTGGGTGAGACTCAGGAGATTTCTTGTGGAAAGGGTTAAGGGTTTGGTCGGCTGTCGACGTGTCGTTTTTGTCTTCTGGCGTGTAACTTCCATGTAATTATAATATATAGAACTTTCATACAACATATAAAATAAATTTATAAATTGACGTGATTTCATAAAATTTATTAGATTTATTTTATAATAAAAATAATTTTTTAATTTAATATATCATATAGATTTATTTTTATATAATTTTTTTTAATTAAAGTATTTTTTTAAAATTTATATTAATTAAAATAAAAATGAAAATCATAAACTTAAAAGTAGTTACTAACTCTATTTTAAATTGAAATTAAAATTAATTATATAAAATTAAAATTATTTTTAATGAAATGACATAATCAGTTGGTTATAAAATAAATATAAAAATATTGTTGATGTATCATTTCCCTTCACGCATTAAATAATCATTACTTTTGATTAGAAAAACAAAAATAATCATTACTTTTACCTTGCCATCTTCTTTTAGATGTACATAATCATAAACTTGTACCTTGCAATTCTCTTTGAGATATGATCATAAAATGGTTTCATTTTCATACTTTCACCAACACCTCAAAGTTAATTATGTTGATACTTTGGAGTGAAAGTAAAATATTTTGTATATATGATGGAAATAAAATTTAAAAAAAAAATTAGTGAGAATTTGCGGGTGAAGAATCTAAAATTCGAGACGATATAAATTCAATAAAAACATTTAATGATAGGTCTTTTAATAGATTGAATACAATTATTAACAACAAATTTCAACATTTGGTAAGTTTTGATTGCTATTATGGTCATGTTTGGCTGCTGGGATTCCAACTTCCAAGTTTGGTGTAGGACTGAGACATGGATTGACTTCAACCCTCGAGGAAAATGGCACCACCAATTCCACACATGTTTTTGAAAAATGATGGTTAGTGGGGAGAAAGTATGGAATTGGCTGGTAAACACCACCCATTTTGAGAAGAAATTAGAGAATCCTAATAAAAGGGAGTCTGAAAGTCTTTTTAAATAAAATAAAATAAAATAAAATAAAATATGAGGACGCAATTTCAAACTTTCCTTATGATTCTATAAGCACCCACCTCAGATGATTTTAAGATTGGTCTTATAATATTTATTACTTACCTAAAACACAAAAATACAATATCGGATTTTGACCAAAGGGCTTTGGATTTATCTCTACATCTTATATATAAATTGGTATTTAATTGGAGAAATTTGGACAAGGAAGATTCAAGACTAGGGACAGCCATATCATGTGAAATGAAAGAGAAGTAATAAAGAGACTTGAACCCCCCCCCCCAAAAAAAAAAAACTATTAAATTCATGACTATCACAAGAAACTAAGGGTAATTTATAATAAGAAGAGGCATTAACATGTGAAAAGCAATAAAGCAGGGTATTAAAATCAACCCACCTAACTTTTCGAAATGTCAAATCAGCTTCGATCGTATCAATATTTACATTATAAGGAATTTGAAATCACTACAGAGAATGATATTGATGCCAAGTTACAATCATAACTTACTCACACCCATTTGTTTTTACCGGATGAGTTAATTAAAGCCGTTGGAATGACCCAATAGCAAAATTATAATTATGTTACAATTATTTTATAATTCTAATGAAATTTAGAGTAGTTTTATAATATTGAGAATTTTTTAAAAATAGAGTTGATTGAAAATAAGTTTTGAAATAACTTTAAAGAGTTTTTACCTTACATTACTTGAATGTTAAATATAGATTTATGGCGTGCAAACTTTGAGTAAACCTTTTGGAAAAAAGAAAAATGTATGACTCATTATTTTGATTTTTTTCCAATTGGGTCAAAAAAATAAAAACTTGCACGAGATTTGCATCTCATAAATCTGTACAAATCATTTTTGATGTCAAATATAAATATATTATAGTGTCACATTAATATGTTACACTCATATTTATTCTAATGCGAAATAACAATAGTATGTATTTTTTTCATTACTTAAATTGAAGAAATATAGATTTATTATAATAAAATGCCTAGTTAATGTCCTATAATATTGTGGTTTTTGTCAATATATTACTAATAAATTTCGGCAGAATATATACAATTGAATAGGAATATGTTACCGTTATAAAATAAATAAATAAATAAAGAAGGGTAAATTACTCTTCAAATTCTTGGGATTTAGACTTTTTATATATTGATATCTTTGATTTAAATTTTTCCAAACGAATCCNGGGATTTAGACTTTTTATATATTGTTATCTTTGATTTAAATTTTTCCAAACAAATCATTGGGTAAGGGTGATATTTCAAACTGGTCCTTCCATTGCAATTCTATTAGTTCACAAAGGAAAATATTGACGTCGCATATTATTGCCACATTATAACTATTAAGAATAAGACACGTATCATGTTTATACACAGCTGGGTTAGGAAGATTTTTTTAACAAAATCTTTCAGTGTAGTCATTTTTACGTATTCATTATACATTTCATTGATGTGATTGGTTGCGTTAGTTTTTTATATAAATTAATTATTTTGACTAATTATATCAATAAAGTGCAAGAAAAATATACAAAAAAAACTATAAGTAAAAAAAAAAAAAAAACTCTGTTATAAAATTACATTAGCATGCCCAATCAGAAAAAATACATAAAAATGAAAAATACGAAGAAAAAAATTAGAAGGCAACCCACCCCACCCACGTCCTTGATTGGCTGGTGTCCCATCAGCCACAACATTGAGCGCCCAATTTTGACCACCCATTTTGTTGAATTTAATTAATTAATTTTTATTTTTAATATATATATATTTAGAGAAATCATATAATTCATTAAGTAGATAAAAGTTGGCAATTTGGCAATACAACAGAGTCGATACATTGATCAACATAACCGATATCAATGATTTCCTGCAATTTTGTGACAGCATCTTTGGCCAAATGGTGAGCCACCATATTAGCCTCTCTGATTTGCCACTCTACAGTTTGTGCCAAGAGCTTTTCTGCATCTAGCAAAAGAGCTAGTTTCCATTTCATTGGATTGTAAAGCTTGTACCATTTGGGTAGCATCTCCTAACAATCCAAGAGCCTTACAGAGTCTTAACAGCTTCAACCATTCCCCCATGCCTTAGCTCCAACCGGAGAAATGCAATAACTCAAAGATTTCCTTTCTGTTGCAAGAACATCCTCTTGATAATTTCTGATCACCACACCAATCCCAATCGTAGTAGAATCCTCTTGAACAACAACATCCCAATTGACTTTGTTCCACTCAAGCATAGGAGGTTCCCATCTTACAACAATCACAGGAACAATACTACTACTCCCAGCATGGGTTACAACTACCCTTTGGTAGTCTTCATAGGTTAATTCAACTTGACCAAAGAGTATTTGAAGATGTAAAAAAGTACCTTCATGAATCAATTTGTTTCTTCTAAGCCATGTCGCCCTAGTAGTCATAGCAACCATTTTAAGTAGAGGTTGATCAACAATGGACATAAGTTGTTCAAAAATAACTCCAAAATCATTAGGACAAAAAGAAGATCTCTTAATGGTTTTTCCCGCTAGCTTCCAAACATCCTTGGCTGGAGGACAAGACCACAAAATATGGCTAGTTGTTTTAGCTTATAAGTTACAAACAGGGCACAAATGGTCCTTAACCACAGTTCTGTTATACATGTTCAACTTAGTAAGAAGAGAACCTATGCATTCTCGCTAGAGGAACATCTTAATTGTATTTGGAATACTAAGGGACCAAATCTTCTTCCTTAGAAAACTATGAGCAAAAACTGAAGAGGACTCCCCATGAGACATTGTCTTAAGATGTTGTTGAAGATGATATGCACTTTTCATTGTGAATTTTTATAAGGATGTACATTTCCATGCAAGCTGATCTTCACAATTTTCAACACTTACTGGTAAAGAAAAAACGAGTTGTGCATCTACTTCATAAAAAACATCATTGACTAGTTGAGTATATTCCACCATCAGGCTCTAGATCAATAAGATTAGCTACCCTTGCATCCTCATGACGTATCCTAATAAGAGACTGAATTTTGCATGAGTACTATCCATTTATTTTTCCAAATCTTAATGTTCTGCCCATTGTCAACATGCCAAATAAGACCATCATGGAGTAAGGTCACTCCTGCTCTCAGGCTTTTCCAAGCAAATGATGGTCTAGATCCCATACTAGAATGCCAAAAATTAGTAGTAGGGAAGTATTTGACGAGAAAAATCCTAGATGACAAAGACTCTGGACGTTTTAGCAATCTCCATGCTTGCTTAGCTAAAAGAGTTTTGTTAAAAGAATTCAAATCATGAAAACCAAGATCTCCTTGGCCCTTCCCATAACTCAGTGAATTCCAGCTCTTCTAATGTATTTTATTGTGTTGGTGCTGAAATCCCTATAAAAAATTAGCCATCATGCAATTTAGTATCGTACACAAAGCCTTGAGTAACAAAAACACACTCATTGTGTAAGTTGGTATAGCTTGTAAGTTATACCATAGCTTTGGTCAGGATTTCCCTCCTAACTTGTGAATAAAAATAATAATTTCCAGTTGTCCATCCTTCTAGTAACTCTCTCCAATATACTCTGAAAAGCCTGCACCTTTGATTTGCCAACAAGAGACCCAAGGTATTTATCAAAGCTAGTTGAGGCTCTAAGCCCAACAATGGTCATAAGTTGCTGTCAAAGCAATGTACCTGTATTTTTGTTGAAAAAAAAAAAAGAAGTTTTCTCTCTATTAGGTTGTTGACCAGATGCTCCTTTATGCAAGGCAAGGATCTGATTTAGTCTGGCCTATTCGATCATATTGGCTCTACAAAACACCAAACTATCATTTGCAAAGAACAAGTGATTTACTTAAGTGACCCTCAAGCTATAGGAACTCTAGAAATGAGGCCTCTCCTCAGAGTGAAGTTGATTACTCAGAAATTCTGTACAAAGGATAAAAAGGTATGGAGATAAATGACAATTCTGTCTTAAGCCACATTGAAGCTACTTATTGGGGAACACCATTGACAATAATGGAGAAAGAGGAAGATGTTATGCACTTGATTCCTTGAATATCAATTGCAGGAAATGACTGTGATAAGCTTCACTCATGTCAAGTTTTAGTATCATATATCTTTTCTTCCCTTTAATCCTGGTATGTGTAGTGTGTAATGTCTCATATGCAGCCAAAATATTATCTGTTATGAATCTACCAGGAATAAGAGCACATTGATTTGCTGAAATAATATGTGGGAGAATGAGCTTCAACCTATTTGTGATTACCTTAGTAACAATCTTGTAAAGAACATCACACAGACTAATAGGTCTAAAGTCAATAACCTTTTGTAGGTTGTTGATCTTTGAGATCGAAGTTAAATATGTGAAGTTAATTGCTTCACATATTTTCTTCCCTTTAATCATGGTTTGCATAGTGTGTAATGTCTCATTTGCAGCCAAAATATTATCTGTTATGAATCTACCAAGAATAAAAGCACATCGATTTGCTAAAATAATATGTGGGAGAATGAACTTCGACCTATTTGCAGTTACCTTAGTAACAATCTTGTAAAGAACATCGCACAGAGTAATAGGTCTAAAGTCAACAACCTACTTTTTGTAGGTTGTTGATCTTCGAGATGAAAGTTAAATATGTGAAGTTAATTGCTTCAGGACTTGCATTTGAATCTAATATAGAGAGAACTGTAGCATTTAACTCTGGCCCTACCACATGCCATAATTTTTGGTAAAAGCATGCTGCAAAACCATAAGGGCCATGTGCTTTCGAAGGACCCATATGAACTAGTGCCTTTTCCATCTCTTCCACAGAATAAGGTTTTAATAGAGTAGCATTTATTGTTGGAGTCACTCTCGAGTCAACTACTTGCAAACATTTAGTGAGGTTCACAGGGTTTGATGTAGAAAATAGGCCTTGATAATATCTCGTGAAAGCTCTCCTACATCTGTGGAGGCAATATGATTACAACCATCTGCATCAATAACCTGTGAGATATGGTTTCTTTTCTCCTTTGAGTTGCACAATGATGATAGTACTTAGTACTAAGATCCCCATTCTGTAGCCAAGTCATTTTAGCTTGTTGTGTTCACTTGAGATCTTCATTGAGCAAGATGCCATCTATTTCATTTATGACAATCTTGAGATCTCCCACAGTATCTGCATTCAATGATTGCCGCAATTGGGTCATTTGTAAGAGTTTTTACTGCAAAATGTTATCAATATCTTGTTTCTTACCTTTACTCCAGGACACCAAATTTGCCATAAAGAGTTCCAGTTTCTTACATATATTCATTGGTCCCCTTTTTGTTAAGGTATATTTTTTTACAAAATCCTTGCACAACCCCTTCACAATCATTAAAATTTGCCAAGCTAGCCTGCTACCAATGAATTTGTCATGCTTTCCTTTGGCAAAAACTGTCCACTATAATCGAGATGATAATAGCACAGTGATGAGAGGAAACTGTTGGTACTGTAGTTGTGTGATTCCCCCAACCTCCGCTTGGGATGGAGCAGAGACTTAGAGCATCGGGACATGTAACACAAGGTTACATACCCCCATACATGACAATTAATATGCAATACATCATAGTATGTAACTAGCAATATGCAATAATCGTAGTGGAATAAGGTTAATTAGTTATAACTCATGCCAGAATGGACTAAAAACATCTCAATAGCATTAATAACTATCATAAGTTCAAACTTAAAGAATATCATTTCCTTAATACAAAATACTTAATCCAAATTCCATGGTTAGATCAACTATTTCATACGCTCTGAAGTATAAAGAATCAATGCTTATAAGTATGAAAATTATTTATAGTCTTTGTTCAAGGTCAGGCTCCTCTTCAACCATCTGCATCAAACGATTCATCATGTTCATCCTCTACCGGTCCTATCATAACTTCTATCATTCAAGAGGGAATGATAGTGGTCCCAGAAGAGGTGAGATTTACTCGAAATCTCAATAAATTAAACAACCAATTTGCACAGAAATAAATTATGCAGGAGAATGATAAATATAAATTGCATAAAATGCAGAAAATGTGCATGTGTCTTCCATCCTGATTTCTCAACATTTTTAGAAAAACCTTGATGCACTTTCACTTTTAGAGAACATTTTCTCTTTCTCATTCCAAAAACATGACATGTAGAAAGAGAACATTCCAAACTTTATTGCTTCCGAAAATCATAACATTTCATCGTTTATTTAAACAATCATTAACATACGTTTGGTAGCAACATGGCTCCCCATATGCACCGTGAGCACCTGCCGGTGACCGTAACACAACTCATGTTGGCACTACGTCATTGTCTGTAGACATCGTTCTCAATGCATTGGTAATATAACATAACCTCATTATAACATCATAACATATATACCCACCAGCATTAGGTGTCATAACATATGACTTTGCTCCGGCGTTCTTAAAAAAAAATCCATTCGAAGCTCGTTGACTGTTCTTTGTCAACCTAGGGTCAACACTCCATTTTTACTCACTCTAGAATGAATAGAAGAGTTCCACTGGGCTAATTTCTCATCCTAGCCTTTGAAGTTATGACAAAAATTATTTTCATGCTAAGTTAGAAAAATGTGTTCCATGACATGTGCATATATAGCAAATTTTTTATGTGAAATGACGTCCATAGATGCAATATGCTAAAATGGTAGAAATATCATATGTCATGTACATATATACTCAATGTATCATATAACATAATATTTTATGCTCAAAATGATAATTGAAACATGAATGAGACATTTATCAATAAATCATAAATAATCTGTCAAGGTGTAAGTTAGAGGACAACTTATAAACTTCCAGAGTAATTGAAAATAATGTCCTAACTGTGTAAATCAAGTGCGTACTAAATTAGGATGAATACTTCTATGGGTGAGATCCAAAATTAAAAGTTTTAAAAAATGAGTATTTACAAAAATATCCTTAAACCCCCAAAAATTGCCGTTAAGGTCCTAAATTTTTACTAATTCCAAACGAACTCCAAATTTGATAAAAATTCATGGAATTCATATTTTTAGCATTCTAAAACCATTTATGCCCTTGAATTTTCAAAAATCAAAGTCAAATAGTCCCAACCCATGGCATGTACTTTAGTTGATGTCTAAGTTTATTTCCAACTATATGTCCTTATGGATGCATGCATATGAGAGTTTCCTTCATCACAAATGATCACTAATATATTTAATGACACAATGAAGACTAATTCTAAGATAATAGAGTTCATCCCAACACTTAATCATGGCTAAGATATCTTTAATCTTTACTTCATTCAAACTGATTCATACTAGATGATAAAAATAAGTAGATTCAAAACCTACCATGACATGCTTTTAACTACAATTTAAACCTTCCATAATTATGTCAAGACAATAATAAATCATATCAAATCATGCTTAAGACATACCATAACTAAATTTTTACTTAAAAACACTTAATTATCCAAACCATCCCTTCATAGACCCGGTTTTGATTTAAGCATGATAAGTTTCTCAAAACTCACTCAAATTTTGTACCAAACCATGAAAACAAAACTTGAAATGCTAATTAAGATCAAAATCAATAAAATTTACAAGTTTCGTGGCCTTCCAAGTACTCTAGACAGCCTTACACAAGAATACTTAAGAACTCACCAAAAACTTACTTGGTTTCACTCTTTTGATCTCTAAAAGTGGGAAGTGCTCTTCAAGACTCAAGAGGAAGCTTGGAGCTGAGGTGTGGAGGAAATGAGAGGGTGAGGGGACCTTTTATAGGCAGCCAAGGGGAAGGGGACGTTGGCTTGGTCCAAGGGGAAATGATGGAAGATGGTGTATGAATCTAAAATTTCAAGATTTGCACTCCACTGCTTGTGTCATCTTATGTAGGTCAAAAAAGTGCACTAAACCACCATGATTTCACTCCTATGGTTGCTACATTACTGCTATAAGGGCTGGCTAGGACGTGGGGCAGAGGAGAGGGAAGAAAAATAATCAAAACCACTCGAGAGAGCTGAAGGGCTCAGTTGGGTTTTCCCTTGGCAAGATTATTGTCTTGATTAACCCCTTTAAACCATCATGAAGGTGCAACCCAAAATAACGTGATGGGATGGAGGTGTCCTTCTGAAATCCCATATTGCCTTCTACAGTTTGCCTCCTTTTGAACAGGGGAATAATGGCTTGAAACCACCATGATCTCTTCCCTACTGTGGCTACAATGGTCCTACAATGGCGGCTAGTTCGTGGGATGATAAGTGTGATTTTATGCCATTTTTGTCCTGACCGATGAGAGGTAGCAAGAATTGAAGAGATTCGATGAGATTTGAGCGAGAAGTCTTGTCCCGTGGGCATCAAAGAGATTTCTCTTGTCCAAATGTGAGAAGGCTACCTTTCAGTAGGCGAGGAGATTCACGACTAGAGGGTGAAGACCTGGGCGTGAAGACTTGGCGCCAATATATATTTACCTTTTAGGCGAGATGACCTGGCGACAAGGTTCGGGGTGAGAAGACTTAGCGACAAGGTTCTGGGCGATAAGACTTGGCGACAATGTTCTGGGTGAGAAGACTTGGCAACAAGATTCGGGATTAGAAGACTTAGCGACAAGGTTTTGGGTGATAAGACTCGGCGACAAGGTTCTGGACGAGAAGACTTGGTGACAAGTCTAACCGATCAACTTAAAAGTCCAACCTAAATAATATCACAGGCAACAAAAATAGAAAAGGCAAGAAGAGTCTATCACCCTTGGTCAGGAGTCTTTGATCCCGATATGCGAGAGGAGTCTTTCATCATGATCGGGAGTCTTTCTACTCGGTAGGCTAGAAGAGGGCCATGTGGTCTTCGTGACCTCCACGCTCACTCATTTGTGACCTCCACGCCCAATATATCAGTGCACAAGACATTTATCCGGTAGGATAATTTCTTCCGACTGGGATCAATCTGCTACTAACCACCAAATCCACAATCAATCTGATGGCGACCAAAACCTTTCAAGCTCCACAATAAATTTATTGGCTACCAAAACTTTCCGAGCTCCACAATAAATCTGTTGTCGACCAAAACCTTCCGACCTCCACAAATCAAGCCGCATATTATTGAATCTTCCATTTAGATAAATCCCATTAATATTATGGCAATCATCCAATACGCCATGTATCATTCTCTTATAGGCCTCTTGGCATTGATCCTTAAAATTAAATGAGCATTAAAAATTCTCCAAATAATATCAAACTCCAAAATTTTCATTTTTTCTCAAAAATCATTATTGCACTAGAATCTTCTAATAATTCTTCTAAACCCAAAGTATAAGGTCATCTTGTCAATTCAAATATCCAAAATTATTCTTATTCAAGAATAGCTCAATTCCTAATTAGCTAGGATTAATGTTATTAAGATCAAGGCTTAAGGAGCTTTTTAGGCAGGGTGTTATATCCTCCCCACCTTAAAAGAAGATTTCGTTCTCAAAATCGAGGTACAGATGTGGATGAATAAAGCATGCAACGCACATATACTATACAGACCTACCAGAGATTTTATGGTCCCGGACTAGATAAGAAGTCTTCATTGACATCATCCGATAGTTCCTCCTGAGTGTGGTAGCAGAATCGATCATCTTCTAAGTCATAGTATGTGTTAACTTGTTCTTCCATTTCCCTCCATTCTTCAATTGATGTGTTTTCGATCTCTGGAGATCCCTATTCATGTATTGTATGCGACAAAAAGAGAGGGCAGTGACTCTAAGGTATCCATGAAAGAGATAACTGGATACAACGGCTCTTGATTTTTGTTTCATCCTTTTTCTCCATGTGGCTTCTTCAACATTGTAATTTCGCTGAAGAACCTTCACTAAGGGACTTTTCTTTCTTTTTTTTTCAATTCCCAATTTCCTTTGCTTTCCAACCCAAAATCTGAAAACTTCCTCGAAATTTCCTCTAGATCTTTAGGGTGAGAATTATAGTTGCTAACTCTAAGTCGTGAGTGGGGTAATTCTACTTGTGGCTCCTAAGTTGTGAGTGACACTTAATCTTGTATCCAAGCCCTGATAGTCTAGAGAGACTCTCTACGAACCTTTGGTAATAACCAACTAATTTTAAGAAACTTTTGACCTTGTGTACTTTGGTAGGATGCTTCACTACTTCTTCAATCTTACTAGGATCAGCTACTCCATTACTCAAAATCTCATGCCCTAAGAATTTTACTTACTTGAGCCAAAATTCACACTTGCATACAAACTATGTTTATTTAATCTTGCTAGCACTTAAGCTGAGATGTTGCCTATGTTCCTCAATATGAATCTTCAACTCCTTTAATTCTAACAAGGCAACATAGTATGATGTTCTATTTGTGGCAGGTTACACGTTCATCGCTAACATGAAAAGACCTCGTTGTGCCAAATCCAAATAAGGCACATGTCATGTCTCCGCATATCGTGATATTACTTGCAAAATCATCAACTGCCATCTATCTAATGGCTAAATTAGAAGGACTAACTTCTATAAAAGAGAGGGGTACTTAAGGAAAAATACCAGTAACGACTTCCATTTCTTCAACTCTTGGTGCTTCCTTGTCCATATCACCGGGGATAATTGCGTAAACGCGGGTTTGGGTAGGTGGCCTTAGATTTGACTTATTACTAGGGTTATGAGCATTTCTGCCTCCTTATGTACTCTGAGGGCACTCTCGAATCATATGTCCTAACTGACCGTATCGAAAACATACTCCTAAACACATTCAACATTCTCCACAATGATTCTTTCCACACTTTTTGCAGGTAGCAGGTGAAGCCGTCATAATGCCTTTACCCTTACTAGATTCTTGTATAATCTTTCTTTTGGCCTTATTCCCTTCTGTAGAGAAGGAAGAAGTCCTCTTTCACTCAAGGTTAATCTGAGTTGCCAAACTTCGTTGTTCTGCTCCTGATATTGCAGCCACATTAACCAACTCCTGGAAATTGTTGATACGGAACCCAGCTACGTAACTGTGAATCTTGGGTTGCAGTCCTCCTTGGAATTTCTAAGACTACATCCTTTCAGCGGCGATCAAATGTGGAGCAAACCTCCATAGCTCCATAAACTTTACAGCGTACTGCTCAACGGTGAGATTGCCTTGTACCAATGGGGCAAATTCTTGGGCTTTCTGAGTCTTCATTGACTCTGGGAAGAATCGATTGTCAAATTCCTCCTTGAACCTATCCCAAGTCAAAATGGTGATATTCCCTAATTCTCTTATCAGAAGCTGCTTCTTGGTATCTGACCAGATACCAACTTCTCCTTGAAGTAGGTGCCCCTTGTAATGTACCTTTTGTTCTTCAATACAAGTTGCTGATCTTGAAGGTCCTATTGAGATCCAGTAACCACTTATTGGCTTTCATGGGTCTCTCAATTCCCATGAAGTTGGGGTATTTATATATCAGGAACTTCTCGTATGAATACCCTTGGTTCTCAATCTGTGGGCGTGACTGGTTCTGCCTCAAGATTACTTCTCATTGCTATTTCATAGGCTCCATCATCTGGAAAATTGCATCCGCCAAATCGTGTCCTCCACTGAAGCCATGATCCTGTTCTCTGCGGTTGTTAGAACCTTCAGCGTTCCTTTCTTGCCTTCCACGTGTCATCTTAGCTTAATTCTTTCAACTCCTGCGATGTATGCGCATCAGGTCAAGCTTCTACTACAAGATTTAAGCCTATGCAAACTAAGGATTCAAACCTATATTCTGGCATAAGATTACTAAGGACATGTGGGTTTACCCAGAGACGTAATTGCTTAGATACCATCCTGTGACGCCCCCAACCTCCACTTGGGATGGAACGGAGACTTAGAGCGTCGAGACATGTAACACAAGGTTATATACCCCCGTAGATAACAATTAATATGCAATGCATCATAGTATGCAACTAGCAGTATGCAATAATCGCAGCGAAATAAGAGTGATTAGTTATAACTCATACCAGAATGGACTAAAAACATCCCAATAGTATTAATAACCATCATAAGTTCAAACTTAAGGAATATTATTTCCTTAATACAAAATACTTAATCCAAGTTTCATGGTTAGATCAACTATTTCATATGCTCTGAAGTATGAAGAATCAATGCTTTTGAGCATGAAAATTATTTGTAGTCTTCGTTCAAGGTCCATCTCCTCTTCAATCATCTGCATCCAGCGATCCATCATATTCATCATCTACCGGTCCTATTACAACTTCTATCATTCTGGGAGGAATGATAGTGGTCCCACAAGTGGTGAGATTTACTCGAGATCCCAGACTACCTTTTTCAGTTT
The DNA here is from genome assembly GCA_003123785.1 of Pterocarya stenoptera. Classification (NCBI taxonomy): domain Eukaryota; kingdom Viridiplantae; phylum Streptophyta; class Magnoliopsida; order Fagales; family Juglandaceae; genus Pterocarya; species Pterocarya stenoptera. The sequence goes on from QEOT01007545.1 coordinate 20,550, forward strand.
GCATCATTTTGAGTAGAGGAATAGTGGCCTAAAACCACCATGATTTCTTCCCTACTGTGGCTACAATGGTCCCACAGTGACAACCAAGTCGTGGGGTGATAAGTGTGATTTTATGCGATTTTCATCCTAACCAATGAGAAGCAGCGAGAATTGAAGAGAGCCGATGAGATTTGGGCAAGGAGCCTTGTCCCGTGGGCAACAAAGAGATTTCTCTCGCCCAAAGGTGAGAAGGCTTACCTCTCGGTAAGCGAGGAGATTCAGGCCTAGAGGGCGAAACCTGGGTGCGAAGACTTGGCGCCAATATATATTTACCTTCTGGGTGAGAAGACTTGGCAACAAGGTTTGGGCGAGAAGACTTGGCGACAAGGTTCGGGGCGAAAAGACTTCACGACAAGGTTCTGGGCGAAAAGACTTGGCGACAATGTTCTAGGCGAAAAGATTTGGCGACAAGGTTCTGGGCGAGAAGACTTGGTGACAAGTCTACCTGACCAACTTAAAAGTCCAATCTAAACAACATCGCTGGCAACAACTAGAAAAGGCGAGAGAATTCCTTCATCTCGATAGGCGAGATGAGTCTTTCATCTAGTTAGGTGAGAGGAGTCTTTCATCCCGATCGGGAGTCTTTTTACTTGGTAGGCGAGAAGATGGCTGTGTAGTTTTTGTGACCTCCATGCCCATTCATTTGTGATAAATCCCGTTAATCTTATGGAAACCATCCAATATGCCATGTGTCATTCCCTTATGTGCCTTTTGGCCTTGATCCTTAAAATTAAATAAGCACTAAAAATTTTCCAAATAATATCCAGCTCCAAAATTTTCATTTTTCCTCAAAAATCACTATTGCATTAGAATCTTCTAATAATTATTCTAAATCCAATGTATAAGGTCCACTTGCCAACTTAAATATTCAAAATTATTTTTATTCTAGAATAGCTCAACTCCTAATTAACTAGGATTAAGGTTATTAAGGTCAATGCCTAAGGAGCTTTTTAGGCGGGGTGTTACAAGTTGCATTTCCATTTGGGAGAAGTCCGTACCATAGTTAAGGGATTTGCTAGGGGCGGCGAATAAACTTCGAGTAGAAGAGCACATGCCCACAAAGCAAGATATGAAGAAGTTTACATGGTGGACGGACCGCCCAAGTACTCACGGCACATTAATACAATGGCCATCTCCTTTAGGGAAGAAGATTGTGAGTTGGTCTTGTACCTGCATGACGATGCATTGGTAGTAACCCTTTGGTCGCCAACTATACTATGAGAAGAATTCTAGTCGAACAGAAGCTCAGCAGACATCCTATTTTGGGAGGCTTTTGTCAGGATGGGTATAGACGCCAACAAGTTGCGACCTTCTCCCACCCCGTTGAAGGTTTTCGAGGATGCAACCCAACTAGTGAACACCATCGGGACTCGAGGAAGTGCAGGGCAAGCAAGCCCTAGTATGAAAATGTTATGTGCAGGTGCTCAAAGCAGAGGGGTCCAACGGTTGCACTGCTAAAGACCACACGCAAGGTGAACCACCGCCCCTACCACCAGCTCTCCTCAATCATGGCAGAAGCACGAGATGAACATAATTTACAATAGGCAGATGCAAACGAACTATTGGATCTGGTGACATTGCATCCAAGATGGCCCGATACAACAACATAGGCAGGTAGGCGAATTTCCCTTGACATCTGGGAAGCCTTGAAGCAATTGCTGATTGAACACAGAGACGTGTTTGCACAGAGTAATGAAGACATGCTCGGGATTGACAACACAATCATTGAGCATAAACTATGTGTCGACCCCATCTACAAAAGGTCCGCTAAAAGGGAAGATCCTTCAACACAGAGAAGTATGCATCGATAGTTGAAGAAGTGGACCGTCTCCTCGCCGCAAGGTTTATCAGAGAAGCCCACTAGCCCAAGTGGTTGTCCAATGTCATCCTGGTCGAGAAAGCGATCGGGAAGTGTAGAATGTGTGTAGACTTCACCGATACATACGAAGCATGCCCAAAGGATAGCTTCCCACTACTGCGGATCGACGTCATCGTTGACACCATGGTAGGACATAGAATGTTGAGTTTTATGGACGCCTACTTAGGGTACAACCAGATCCATATGAATCCAACAGAAGAAGAGAAGACGTCATTCATCATGGACAAGAGGCTCTATTACTATCAAGTCATGCCTTTTGGCTTAAAGAACGTTGGGGGGACTTATCAAAGGCTCGTGAATCGGAAGTTCAAAAAATAAATTGGGTGGATCATGGAAGTATATGTCAACGACTTGCTGGCAAAAAATGTAAGGAATCCGCCTAGCATCTAACCAACCTAAAAGAATCTTTTGTGGTACTCTGCCAGTATAGAATGAAGTTGAACCCAGTGAAGTTCACCTTCGATGTGGGCTCAGGAAAATTCTTAGGCTTTATCATGTCCAAAAGGGGGATCAAAGCCAACACTGAAAAGATCAACCCAATTATGAACATGAAGTCGCCACGGAACATAAGTGAGACCTAGCGGCTAGTAGGCAAGTGGGCAGCTTTAAACATGTTCGTGTCTAGATCTATGGACAAATGCCTGTCCTTTTTCAGAGTTCTACAAAAAATGCATCCCTAGAACGACAAATGCAACTAGGCATTCCAAAAGTTGAAGCAATGCCTATCTAGCCCACCGCTACTAAGGCAGCCTGAGCATGGAGGCAAGCTTTACGTATACTTGGCAGTTTCACTCCATACAATATCCGCATTCTTGGTCAAAAAATGAGCGGCCCAAATGCCAATGTATTACATGAGCTTTGCACTATGGGGCACGGAGGCTAGGTACTTGTAGATGGAAATGTTGTCATTCACTTTAGTGGTCGCAGCCAGAAGACTACAACCAAACTTCTAGGCGCACCCCATCAAAATTCTAACAAAGAACCCCTTAAGGAAGATACTACAAAAGCAGGACAGTTCAGGAAGACTAGTCAGCTGGTCAATTGAACTTAGTGAGTTCGACATTGACTATCTACCAAAAGGTGCGATAAAGGGGCAAGTCTTGGCAAACTTTATCGCCGAGTTCACTGGATTTCCTCAAGAAGTGGAGACCACCCCAGTCGGGAAACCTTGGCAAGTCTTCGTTGATGGCTTTTCTTCCCGTGCCAACGGTGGAATATGGTCCACATGGTGAAAATTAAGCTTTCTTATTCTAAAGTTATCAAGAAAATCTTGAGGTACCCATCCAAGCAATTCATAACTAAGGTCACAACTATCGAAGAAAGTAAGGCCCCTCATATCATGAGGATTGAATAGCTTGCTCCGACTTGTAAGCTTTCTTTGCCCAAATCAAACAAAAAGCCTTTAGCTTTTGGAGTCCATTTAAAAAGATGCCAATGAATTCTCAATGGAGTAAGTGGCTTGAATGATGAGCACCTTGACTTTTTAGCTAGATGGTTCAAGAAGTTTCTAAAAACAAGAAAATGGTTCAATTTCAACAAGAATCTAAGCGTCATTCTCGAAAGCCACCATAGAAAGCAATTCAAGTTTGTATGAACTTTGCTTTAAATAGGTTTGCATCTACTTGGGTCGATCACAACCTGAAGCTTTCCCCTGTCAAGCGCTCTCTTCGCAACCCCTCCCATAAAACTCAAGACTAACAACCCCCCAACCTCAACTCATCAGTCGCCCTTCATCTTCCACCAACATTGCTCTCCATCCTTTTGTCGGTCCATTTTCTTTCCTTTTTATTTTCTCCATTTTTTCAAGTTACTACATTTTAGATCTAGATTTTCTATTCCACCAAAGTGCCTTTGCCATTGGAAACGTCACCCCCATCTTCGTTCACCCATGAACAACAGCAGTTTCTGTTGGGAAATATAGATATAGGATATATGTCCATATGTTTTGTAAACTAGAAAATAAATAAAATAATAAGAAAAACTTAGAGAGAAAACATGGTGTTGAGGTACATTGTGATGAACATTTTCCTTAGAGTAGATTCTGTCGCCTCCAAATCTTAACATGCACTAAGTTTCTTGACATTCTACTTCTAAGATACAAAAACGTTGGTTTCCGTTAATCTCATTTTCGGTGCAAATAAGAATAGATAATCGAATCCGATATAAAATAGCCAAAATCCAAGGAAAGAAAGACACAGAATGAAGGGAAAATTTTTTCTAACTTTCTAGAGGACTTTTGGAGTATTTAAATTTGCAGGTATGGTTTTCTATTTATAGACAATAAAATGACACTTGTGGAAAGTAATAACTTTTCAATTCGCAAAGAATGTCTTTACATATGTTTCTCTGACTTTACATATTCTAAAGTCGGGTATTTTCTAGTAGAATGTCTGATACTCATATGTCTCCCTTTTTTTTTTATTAAAGTGTTATTATTACAAATACTTATCACAACTAATTGTCATAAATAATAGAAATAGTTGATATTGACTTTTTAACTAGTGCAATTTCTGACAATAAATTTTTAAGCCACTCTACCTCGTGTTTGGTAGTATCCAAAGCTATTAATTCAGTCTCCATAGTAGACAGTAAAATCACAGTCTCCAATGAGAATCATTAGCCCTACTAGTGAATCTGCTAAGTCTACTCACAACATATGAAATATCAAGTCTAATAGAATTAGAAATGTATAATAGCGTACCAATAATTTGATAATATCTCAGTTGTGACACAAGATTTTCAAGATTCTTATTTAAATGCAAACAAGTATCAAGAGGAGTACTAATAAGTTTACATTTAAATATGTCAAACTTCTCAATATCATGAGATTGATATATAATACAATGATCACGAGATCTCATTACCTTAATACCAAGAATTACTTCGTGTTTTTTCCATATCTTTCATGTCAAAGTTATTAGGTAGAAATTTTTTAACGTCAAGAACTATATTTATATAGGTACCAAAGATGAGAATATCATCAACATAAAGACATAGCATCACACACACACACCATCAACTATTTTAGTGTATAAACTCTCATCACATTCATTTATATTAAAATCATAAAATAAAATTATTTCATCAAATTTTTGGTACAATTGTTTAGACGCTTGCTTTAAACCATAGAAAGATTTAATAAGTTTACAAACTTTTTTTCTTGTCGTGGAACCACAAAATCCTATGATTGATGCATGTATACCTCTTCTTCTAGATCACTATTAAGAAAAACGGTCTTTACTTCCGGTTTGATGAATCTAAAATTTATGGGTCGCAGCATGAGCAATTAAAATATGAATTGTGGCTATTCTAGTAACAGGAAAATATGTATCAAAATAATGTATACCCTCTTTTTGTGTAAAGCCCTTTGCAACCAATCTAGTTTTAAATTTATCAATAGAACCATCAGGTCTCAATTTCTTTTTGAAGATCCACTTTCATCCATTGGCTTTACATCTAAGAGAGAGATCAGATAAGTTTCAGGTGCCATTAATCTTAAGAGATTTTATCTCATTATTTATCGCTTATCTCCAAAAAGATAAATTAATAGAAAGCGTGACATCTTGGAAAGTCAAAGGGACTTCTTCCACAGAATAAGTATAAAAATCATATTGTCCAAAGTCTATTGTCCTTTCTCACTTGTTTTCCTGTTCCAAGTTCATTTTCTAATTTAGATGAACTCTCAAGATTAGATAAAATGATAGGTTGACTACTAGTGGAAGGAAAACTCAATGTAAGTAAAGAACTTTATACTTTATTTTTCAAAGAAAATAGATCTTCAAAGAATGTTGCATCTCTAGACTCCATGATAGTGTTGGGATTAATACCTTGGATTTTTTATTTGATAATTAAAAACTTATAAGTAGAACCACGTCTAGCATACCCAATGAATACTTCATCAATTGTGTTGGGAACCAGTTTCCTTTTCTTGATTTTTAGAACATTAACCTTGACAAGACACCTTAAACTCTAAAGAAAATAATGTTGGGCATTCTACTCTTCCATAGTTCATATGGTGTCTTGTCATACCTATTGAATGGTTCTCTATTCAAGATAAAATTATATGCAAGTATTGTTACCCCCTCATTGCTCAAGTAGGCCGGAACTAGAGAGCATGCATTGGTCATATCTACCAATGTTTTATTTTTCCTTTCAGCAACACCATTGGATCGAGGAGAATATGGAAGGTTTTCCTCATGTATAATATTGAACCAATCGATTAGAAGAGTATTCACCTCCTTAATTAGACTTGATAATCTTAATCTTTCTCTTAAATTGATTTTCAATTTTAGTTTTATAGATGAAAAATTATTAAACGTCATATTTTATTTTCATCAAGTAAACATAACAGAATTTTAACATATCATTTATAGAAGTAATCTAGTATTTATTACCACATTTAGAAGAGACATCATTTAAATAGCAACCATTACTATGTATTAATTCAAGCAGTGATGGAGGGGCTGGTAATTTAAAGAACAAGGGGCTCTCTCTCTAAACCCTCTCCCTTCTCTCTAAACCCTCCCAATTTCAGAACCGGCTAGAGGGGGTGGGAGCTTAATCTCCTTCCCCCTCACTCCCTCCCTTCGTCTTCTTAGTTTCTGTTGTCCAGTGTTTGTCTAGGCTTTGGCTTTCCTTTGTTTTTCTTTTTCAGGCCTAAGAATGGGAGATTCGCAGTTCGGGACTCGCCGACGCCAAACAGGAGGCATGCTCCCCACCTAGAGGTTGCCCAGCCGCCGATCAACAAAACCCTGAATGTGGTATCAACCAAAGTGGTGCGTTGCCTGCACGCACGGGTCGGAGATTTTAGAGGTCGCTTGCACATGGCTCCCACGCGCCGCCAAGGAACCCTCTGCCGGCGCCACACATGGCTGATCCCGTTCCGACGCCTCTGGATCTCCCTAGCTTGACCGTCGATACACCCCTTAACAGCCTTTTTGTGCGCTATTTTTTCCTTTTTACAGTGTTTTCTTATGTATTTAATTATCCTCTGTCTTTATTTTTCAAGAAAACAAAAACCAAAAAATGTAATCCCTTCGAACCTTAGTCCGAAGGTAGTTCTCCCCCCTCTGCTTTGGCAGTGATGTCCGGGGTTTGGTTCTCCTTACTTCGATTAGTCGGGTATGGAGTTTGGTTTACTGTGACCTCTGTCTTAGACAGAGATGAGTTATCTCTTAGACTTAGGTCTTTAGAGATTTGTCGACTGGACTAGACTGTGTCAGTCACGAAAGTGTACTGGGATACTACCAACGTTTGTAATTGGCTTATTTTTAAGTCAACTTTGTATGTACTCTTTGAATCAATGGAAAGTGTTCTATTATTATAAAAAAAATAAAAAAAAATAAAAAAATTCAAGTAGTGATGAATTTCTTACAACTCATTAAAATGATTTATAGGCTATTTTGATTGAACACATTAAATATTTTTCATCCAAATCTATAGAAGCTTTAAGAATAATATCTAAATCCATCATTTTTTTAACATTATGATAATTAACATGGCCTAATCTAACATGCCATATTGAAGAGACATGTAGAAAATGCAGATTTATTATTAAAATCAAATTTGTCTACTACATTATTTTAAACATTTATTACAAATAAATCATCACTAACATAACCTTTTCCCACAAATGACTCATATTTAGTTACAATAATTTATTAAATTGAAATAACAATGTGTAGCCTACCCACCAACTAAAGATCTAGTAATTAGGTTTCTTCTCTCCTGTGGCATGTAAAATACTTCTTCCAATGGATAGGTATTTCCAGATGTTAGTTTAAGTTCAACTTTTCCTACTCCAAATACTTGTGTAGAAATGAAGTTACCCATTGTCACTTTCATGCCGCTTGTATGTTGATACGTTGAAAAGATATTGCGGTTAAAAATGGCATGTAAGTTAGCTCCTGCGTCTACTATCCAATCAGTAGTACTACAAACGAGATAAACTTGGGGACTTAAGGTTACATATTGTTCATCAGTTCCAACAGAATCAGGGAAAGCACCATATGAGCCTCTGGGTTAGTTGATTGTGGTTCTTCGTTTCTTTGGTTTTTTTTTTTTTTTTCTCTTTTTGTAGCAATAATCTTTAGCTAGGTGACCCAGTTTATGACAACTAAAACAAATTGGTCTCTTATCATCCTTGTTGATATAGGAATTCAACTTCAAATTGTCCTACTCATTTTACCGTTATTGAATTTGGACTTCTAGTGTAAGGGGTTCCTATGTGATCTTTAGTCTTCTACAATATTTGCCTTAAAGTGGAACTCAAAAACCAAAGGTGGGATATGATCATTTTTCAAGTATTGTTCTTGGATCCTAATAGTAGAGATCAAGGTTTCTATAGCCATAACTTCAATCTTATGTTTGAGAGATAGGCCAAAATCTTTCTATAAAGGAGGCAACTTATCTATTGTACAAGCAACTTGGGGACACTCGGTAATACTCATTTCTCGTTGACCCAATTCATGGCAAATGATAGTTAACTCATGGGCTTGCTTTACCATGGATTTGGAATCATCTATCTTAAAGTCGAGAAATTGGCTTGAGATGTACTTATTCATTCCGTTAGATACTATATTTCTTATCAAGAGAATTCCAAATCTCTTTGGCATGCAAATTTAATGTGTAGGTAAACATCAAAAAGTATATCACTTAAATGATTTAAAATGCTATATCTATACAAATTATCTTTTTCAATAAGATTTTCAGATCAACAAAACACGTAGGTTCATGTAAATTATCAGAAGGAGGATCATTTTCAATAACAAACTATACGAAATATTCAACGCTTAAAATTGACTCATCTAAATTTCTCGGGTTCAAAAGGTTCGTTAAAAGTCATAATGATAACCAATTAATTAACATACAACTCTAGTTTAACAAAATGAGAAAAAAAAGTTTAGACCAAGATTGTTGGCAAGTATAGAAATAAGATATATGTGCATACACTTTGTAAAATAGAGAATAAATAAAATAATAAGAACAATTTAGAAAGAGAGAACCCGATGTTGACGCATGTTGTGATGGGTTATTCTCAAGGTTTCTTGACCACTTGCAAGATACAACAACGTATGTTCCCGTTACTCATTTTTTGGTGCACACAAAAGAAAATCCTTGAAGATATAAAATAGCCAAAACTCAAACAAAGAAAGACACAAAATGAATGAGGAAATGTTTCTCTTATTTTCTAAAGAATTTTTGGAGAATTTAAATTTGTGGGTGGGGTTCCTATTTACAAACAATGAAATGACACTTATGAAAAGTCATAACTTTTCACTTTGTAGAAAACACATTTAAAAGGTTTTTAATTCACCAAAGGGCACAACCCCTCATTTGGTGGCCTAATAGTTAAGGCTCATATTCTCAAGAGACATGCATTGGTTCAAGTTGCCAATGTTTATTGGCTCTTTTGATCAGCTAGGCACCATTTCATTTAAAATTTTGACCATTGAACCATGACAATGGTTTGTATTATTTTTGCTTAGCACTAAAATATTTTAAGAGTACTACTATTGAACCATTTGAAACCTACCACTCAGAAGACCCTGTTGATGTGGCACTATGGCGTGCTTTATTAAAAAAACCATATCCAAAATATATAAGGGCGTTTGAAAATACAAAAAGATGGAGATGAGATTGGGGAGTTCTTCAATGGAGATGAGAATAACGTGTTACAGATGCACTTGTGGGAGGTTGAAGCCAGTGCAGATAAATCTGGCCTTGTTGTCCATGGCATTGAGCTTTGGCCAAAAGAAGAAGAAAATTATTAGTAGAATTAATTCATTTTGTTATGGATTAATCCTATTTCTTCCTTTTTATTCTCTAGAGTACTCTAAAATCTTAAAGTTGGTAACTAGAAGTTTTGCATGCATGAATTAATCATTTTAATTTATTGCTCAATTTTTTTTTTCTTTTAAAGAAAGAAGGGTGGCACCTTCTAAATTTTATTCAAAAAAACTTCTAGAAGAGTCATAATCAGTGTTTTAAGTTTCGTACCGTACCGGCCGGTACGGCCGATATTTTTCATACCGGCCACGGGTCCGATATAGGTACACTACCTGTTTTGTACCGGCTGAAATACCGACCGTTTCGGCCGATATTTCGGTTTGTACCGGTCTATGTACTGGTCTGTACTAGCCGATATTTTGGTCCTTTTTTTTCATTTTTTCAAACTACAAGCTCATTTTTTGACCTCCAATTCAGACTAGACTATTTATAATTTATATATCTATGTATTTATGTATAATTTATTCATATATAAACTATTATTTTGAAATATAATTTATATATATACATTTATATATAATTTATTTATATATCGACTATCCCGAAATGGTACATGTAACGGTACCGATACTGAAATATTTCGTTCCGGTGCCTTTATCGGTATGGCATCCGGTACGGTATTCAAAACATTAGTCATAATACAAACCAAACTCCAAAAACGTGAAAAACAAAGAGCAATAACAATCTTGCAACTAACGACCTCTAAGAGGCATAAAAACAAACAGTTAGCCTCTAATGTAAGGGAGACCAAGCTTCTCCAATCTGAGCAATACTTTCAGTTGCCATGCGATCTGATCAACATCAACAAAGCTTAACAAAATACCAAATTCTCCCTTTTGAGCAAGAAAATCAGTCCCTTGGTTTGCTTCTCGGAATTGATACGAAATTGAGAAAGTAATGAGAGACAACACCGACTGCAAGTCCACCCAAAAGTCCCACAAATACCATGCATTGCAAGAACTAATTCTCACCTAGTTAACAAGCACAACAGAATCACTCTCAATCTCAAGCTGTGAGTACCCCAAAGAAGAACAGAGTCGCACTCCACTAGCCAAAGCTCGCATCTCTACTTCCATATTAGTGCCAAAACCATAAGCTTCCGAAAAACCAGCAAGAAAATTTCCCTCAGCATCTCGAATCACTCCTCTCCCACCACTATTGCCGAGATTGCCTTTACAACTCACATCCACATCAAGCTTCACCCAGCCCGCCACTGGCCAATTCCATTTAAGCACATGACTATGAGGCTGATGACGCTTGATGGGGCAGACTGGAATCTCCATAGTCTCAAGAACTCTCCTATCCGCAGGAGTCAAAGAAGACACCTTCACAATATTTGACGAAATGCCCATCAACCAGAATTTAATAGAGCGCCATAGATCCTAGAACACCCTCCATACGAGCTTTGCATCATCTCACCCATAGTCTCCAAATAATTAAGCAAGGCAACAAACCAATTAGGACACCCCTTTGTGATGACTTTCGAGCATAAGTAAACCAAGTAATGACCTTTGACCACTAAGAGCTTGCCCCTAGACATTGGACTCCAAAAGCCAAAGCAGCTCTCTTCCACACCTCCCTTGCCAATTCGCCCATGCTAAAAATGTGATCCAAGGTTTCCACTAAACTGTTGACACAAAAATCACATTTAGATGTTAAAGGGGGATACCTATAGAACAAGTCCTAGTATCCACAAGTAAACAATTAAACCTAGCTTTCCAAAAATAGACAGAGACGTTTTTGGGAAGGTGTTTATGTCATATCCAATCCATCCATGAAACCTCAACCTTGCGCACCCTGATGGCATCCCAAGCCAAAGAGGTGGTAAAAGAACCATTACGGTTAGGTTTCCACACCACCAAATCCGAACTCCCACGAACTCCTCCTATCTCATTAACAATTTCCAAAGCTTTTGAAGAACCAACTAACTCATGAAGAAGCTCAACATCCCAATTTCCATCTCGAAAGTGATCTTGGGCTTTAAGAGTCAGGTTCATCAGCATGGAAACTGATTCACAAAGCAGACCAGTTGACATCCATCTATCAAACCAAAAAGAAGCTTTTCCCTCCCGAATACAAAATTTCATATTAGATGCTCAATTGAGTTGATGATTGGAGTCTTTCATTTAAGATTCTCTTCGCGATTTTAAGGCTTTAGAATGAAGTTTACTAATGGAAATGATGCATATGCTTGATTTCAGTTGAGATATGCATGCATGCATGGTCTTAATTTCCAAAAATAAATCTCCTTTATTTTTATTTATTTTTTGTCTTTTTCCATTCACAAAATAATATAAAATGGGGAAAGCACACCAGGTTATGATGTAAAATTAAAATACGGCACATCCAAATCTGTATTATAATTTACCATGATCATAGAATATTTATAACTTGATTATCTGATCGATACCACATGTTAAATATTTTAATATGAAATTTTAATTTCTAAAAGGATTTTCGGTCTTCTATGATTCACGATATTAAATACAATGATATAAGTTAGAAATGTACCTCTTTCTATTGCAGCTTGTGTATCCCGATGTCTAAAAACACAATTATGTTGTAGGTAAAAGCTCTAAACTCTCTTTGTGCTTAAATAGACTTTAGGACATCACGAAATCTAAAGGTATTTGTGTCTCATTATAACTCATTAATTAAATTATATAATTTGTACTAATGTAAACCTATAAAGATATGGGTGTGTGGGATATTAAATTTTAATAAAACTCTTGCATTCTGTTTATAAAAAACGGCTTGAATCAATTTGCATGGAATTCTGTTTTGGTCCTCAATCAAGGAATAGAAAAGAAGGAAAAAAGAAAAGGAAAAAACAGATAATCAGGATTAGTAATTAATATTGTCTAAGATAGCTATTTATATCATGGCAGCTGGCTCATATATATACAGAACATTCAGCTTGGACTCGCCTAGCTTGCATGTGTGCACAAGTACGGAAACTTTCAAGTCTTTCAATTTGCCTTGAAATTATTAAACGTGTTTCTATTATATATATATATGTAATGCCCGCTTGAGTCTTCCTCTCACATTTTACGTCGACACAACGTCTTCATCAACATAGAAAACTTGCAAGAGAAGAAATAGGAAGGGAGAAATGGAAACGGATATAACGAGGATTCTACTCGAAGAGTGCATCGCCAACATCATTTCCAACACAAGCCCTCGCGATGCATGTAGATTGTCTCTGGTTTCTCGAGTCTTCAAAACAATTATGGCTTCCAATCTCGTGTGGGAGAGACTTCTGCCACCGGATTATCGAAACATCATTTCTCCATCAGTTTTGGCGTCATCGTTGACCTTGAATATGTTGCCCAAGAAGGATCTTTATTTCCATCTATGTGACAATCCTACCCTCATTGGCAACGGTAACCTAGTTATTTAATTATGTTTACTTCGTGTTATTCAGTTAGGAAAGGATCATCCGTTTCTTATATTGATTATTTCGCTTCAGAAGGTTCCATTTTAATCAGAGGGAGAGACTAACCTATACTGCCAAAAAGGCTAAGCTTTATGGATCGATCCTAATTAGCTAGATTGAATGAAATTTTCCGAAACATAAATAATTTTGGAAAATAACATGCAACATATAATATATACATATATCTAGCTATATCAAAGAGTTGTTCTCGAGCATGATTAACGTACATGCACGCCGATGTTTTCTAAAAGCATCATTAATGGGTTGGTGTTTGATGTTTGCAAAATGGTACACATAATTTGTTGGAATCTCTAAACTAGCTACATAGAGCACAGAGGAATTAAGCAACATAAATGTTTTAATCACAAAGATATTTTATAAAAATTACAAAAGTAAAATTACAAATTGATGTGATTTTATATGATACATCAAATTGTAAAACTATTTTTTATACAGTAGATCTAATGTACACATCATATAAGGTTACGTCAATTTGTGAGTTTACTTTTATAAACTCTCTTTGTGGATGTAACATTTCTTAGCAAGCAATATTTAGGTCAACCAATAGCTGATCAGGTTAGACGTTGTTATAAGTTGTAACACAAGTAATTTCCAGTACCGTCTTAGCATCCTTCTAGTGATAGATGATCTTGTACGTACACCCCTAGCTAGCCAAATTAGAACTGTACCTAAAATGCTCAAACCCTAATTATATGCTCAAACCCTAGCGCATCATGTTGATCGCATTCAACCAAGGGAATTGAATTAGGAGGGACTTCATAATAATACTACAGTGACGGCCATACCACGTTTTGGAACCTGCCTTCGTAATCGAATGATGATTCCACACAGCCACCTGTCATCACATGAGTGGCACACATTGTAAAGTTTGTTATGCAATATACTCTATAAATAGACAATCTGATGTACATGGAACAAAATGAGAATGCAAGAATTTCACTGAGTATTGATTGTTTGTGATGAGTATGAACTTTCCTAAAACAATTTGCATGCATTTCCTTCCTTTAGTTTAAACATGGTATCTAGAGCATAAGACTCACGTCCTCTCCTTCCTCATGGCCTCCCCTAAAAATCCTCCGCCTTCTAATCCCTCCTCCATCCTTACCTCCGTTGCACATTTCGTTACCATTAAACTTACCATTCACAATTTTCCACTGTGGAAGGCACAAATTGTTCCTTTCCTCAAGAGCCATCAACTGTTTGGTTATATTGATGGTTCTATTCCTTCACCCATTGCCTTTGTTGATGGCAAAACCAACCCAAAACATACCTTATGGGTCTTACAGCACTAGCTCATCATCTTTACCATTAATTCCTCTCTCTCCAAGTCTGTTTTTGCCCAAGTCTTGGACTGTACTACATCTCATGAGGTTTGGAAGACTCTTCAAAATATTTTCCAAGCTCAATCTTCTGCTCATGTTATCCAAACCCAATATCAGCTTGCTACCCTAAAAAAGGAATTGAATCCATCTCATATTACTATAACAAAGCAAAAACCCTTGCCTCTTCCCTCAGTTCAGCGGGTCACACCCTCACTGATCAAGAGTTCTCTATCTATATCCATGTAGGACTCGAGACAGATTATGAGTCCATGGTTACCTATCTAACCACACGTCCTGATCCACTTTCCCCCCATCAAATTTATAGTTACCTGCTTAACCATAAATCTCGTTTGTCTCATCAAAATCAATCCTTGCTCATGGGTTCTTCCTTCTCTGCAAATAATAAAGTTGCTTGAGCACCTTCATTACTTGGTCATCCCCCTTGTGGTGGACAAAATGGTGTTTGGGGGCGTCGTCGTGGACGAAATGATGGTTAGAATAATGGTCGTGGTGGCTTCTCCCCCAACCATTTCAACATTCGCAATGACTCCCGCTCGGTTTGTCAACTTTGTCAAAAGCCAGGTCACACTGTTATCTCGTGTAATCACCGCTTCAACCATGATTTCTAGTCCCCTGCCCCCTCTTCTTTGACTGCCAACTACAACCATCTCCCACTTCCGCATCTCTTCCATCTAACTGGTTTTCCAACACAGTTGCGACCAACCACTTCACCCCTGACCTCTCTACCCTCAACTTAAACTCTATGTCCTATCAAGGTTCCAACCAAGTAAGCATCGAATATGGATCTTCTCTTCCTATTTAGAATGTTGGTTCGGCTTAGTGGAGTTTCCCTTCCAGAAATTTTCTCTTGACTAATCTTCTTCATATCCCTTTGATTTCTCTAAATTTACTCTCTATTAGACAGTTTTGTCTTGATAACAACATTTTCTTTGAGTTTCACTATGGTTTTTTTCTTGTGAAGGATTCCCATTCCCAGGCGGTGCTCCTTCAAGGTCCAGTTGAGAACGGGCTCTACATTCTACCATCCAAACCTACTACACCAGCTTCAAATAATCTGTCTCCACAAGCTCATCTAGGCACAAGAACCGCCACTTTGCTTTGGCACCACCGATTAGGACACCCCTCCTCTCACATCACTCGGTTGACCCTTCAACAGCTTCATCTTCCTACCACATCTAGTGCTGGGCTCCCTCCTTGTTTGGCATGTTCTCAGGCTAAGGCCCATGTTCTTCCCCATCCTCTATCCCCGTCACGATCCACTGGGCCCTTTCAGCTTATCCTTTTAGATGTTTGGGGCCCAAACCCATTTTATCCACAATGGGTTGTCGCTATTATCTTTCAATATTAGATTACTTCTCCAAATCTTTGGCTTTTTCCCATGAATGCTAAATCTGATGTGTCTCCTATTATAACTGCTTTTCTTCAATTTGTTCATAATTCTTTTTCACGCAATGTTATTTCGGTACAAACCAATGGGGGTGGGGAATTTTGTCCTCTTTGGTCCATTTTCCAAACGTATGGCATCACTCATCGCCTCACTTGCCCCACTCCCATCCTTAAAATGGAAGTATAGAGAGATGACATAGGCACATTGACAAAACCAGGTTGTTACTTCTCTCTCACGCTTTCATGCCACTAAAATATTGGGCTGAATCCTTTTTAACCGCCACATATTTAATTAATTGGATGCCCACTCTTGTCCTAAACAATAAATCCCCTTTTGAAATTTTGATGGGCCATGCAACCGATTACCACTTTTTTCGGGTGTTTGGGTCCACTTGTTGGCCCAACTTAAAGCCTTTTAATCACCACAAATTGGATTTTCGCTCTCAAACGTGTCTTTATGGGCTATAGCCCAGACCACAAAGGCTATAAGTGCCCCCATCTTCCCTTGGGCTGGGTATATGTCTCTAGAGACGTTATCTTTACTAAAACATTGTTTTCCCTCTGAGCCCAAATCCATTGGCCCATCTTCCTTACCCTCTCCACAACCTCCCCTTTCCATTTTCTCGCTTTCCTCTATACCCACGGCCCAATCTTTTGGCCCACTTAACACTGACCCAAACTCCAGTGATATACCCCATTCCACTGCACCTTCCCCTTCTGTTTCAAACCCTAATTCAACATCTCCCACCTCTGCTGACACTAATTCTCCCATCTCTTATGTGCCTCCCTCGGCTATACCCTCGATCCCTGTTTCCACAAACGCATCCTCCCCTTCCATTCCCCTTATCCAGCGTCACCCCATGACTACTCGATCTCGCACCAACACTATATGTCCTCGTGTGCAAACCGATGGCACTGTCCTGTGGTCTTTGAAAAGGCCCTCTGTGTCTCTCACCACCTCTCAAGTCTCCTCCCCTCCTCCTCTCACTCCCTAACCTATAGTTCATTGTATTTTTCTTTTATATTTTACCCACTCTCCTTCTGTGCACTACAGTTATTGTAATGAGATTTTGGTATGAGGCATCCCACCCATTCCTCTTATATTATTTTAATTTAATGCATTATTAATTAGAAAAATAATTAGTTGATATTATAATTAAAACTTACTAGAATCCCTATAAAGATTATTTCTACTCAATATGAAATGAATGTACACTCAATGCAATTTTATCTATTATTTACGTCTATCATACTTCTTCCAAGACTTATAGTTACTAGCTAGAGGTCAAAACCGACCACACCGACATGTTTTTCAAGGGGTGATATCACCGGCCGATGAAGGGGGTAAAACCAGCCAGCTTAGTTTCGGCAAGTTACCCTTGGTTCATCGGTGACACTGTCAATTTCACTCCCATAAAAAAATTTTACAAATCTGAAACCTCACAACAAATAATCAAATATCACAACAAAAAATTCAAAAATGAATCAGAGAGACAGGTAGCCCTTCATCGGCCTTCCGTGCATGTGACATGTGTCATCCTATCAAAGTTGAGAGGGAGATGAGAGAACTGAGAGCCTGAGAGGGAGATTGCATCAAGGAGGGAGAGAGAGAGAGAGAGAGAGAGAGAGAGAGAGAGAGACGAAAGGGAAACAGCGTGAAAATGAGAGGGAATGGGGGGTCAGGGGTTAGGGTTGAAACGCTAATCCAAAATGGCACCGTTTGCTTTATGAAACCAAACAACGTTGTTTCATTTTTTATTTTCAAAATCTTGGGTTTAAAACAACGTCGTTTCACTTACTTAAGTGAAACAACGTCATTTTATACATGTATAATATATATATATATATAATCGGCAAGTTCACCAGTTTGAACCAAGTTCAAACCAGAACTAAACCGGTCGACGTCGGTTACAACCTATTTCTATCACCGGCCGACGGGTTCTCTCCTGGTTTCAATCGGTTCTATACTCTAACAGTCGGTCCACGTCAATCCCGACCGGTTTTAAAGGTTTTTGTACATCCCAGATAGTTACATCACAATATTAAAATTGTTTTAGAAAATTTACACTTTTATTGACCCAAGTCGTATTTATTGACCCAAGTCGTTTCATTTAATATTTTAAAACAACTTTTATTGACCCAAGTCGTTTCATTTAATATTTTAAAACAAATTTTATTGACCCAAGTCGTATCATTTAATATTTTAAAACATTAAATTGTTAAATTCTTGCACAAAATCCATAGATAAAACTTCATTCATATTATAATGTGAATATATTAAACTCACGAATGAAAAACAAATATAAATACAAGGAATTTGAACAACTTGCAATTTTCTTAATCATCAATTGTCAAGGGCGGGTTTGGATTCATGGATGAGATAAGTTGATTTTAGATAAAATATGAAAGTTGAAAAAAAATAGTTAGAATATTATTTTTAAAATTATTATTGTTTTAAGATTTGAAAAAATTGAATTGGAATTTTAAAAAGTTGAATTATTTATTACATTTTGTGTGAAAATTTTAAAAAAATTATAATGATGAAATAAGATGAGATGAGATGAAACACTTTCTGAATCCAAATCAATCCTCAACAAAAATCATAAGCTACTAAAGTAGAGCATAAACATCCTCTCTAGCTTGTAAGAGAAATCATTTGTACAGAACGTGCAAGTCTCAGACAATTTTTTAAAAAAATTAAATAAATATGAGATCTACATTAAAAAAAAAAATTTAATAGTGGTTTCCTCTTTTCATTTTTTTTTTTTTTTTTTTTTTTATCCCCAGGCGACAAATATGCATTCAACATAAGCCTTATAGTGCATAAATAAGTAGGACAAAATGTTTAAAGTACAGTTCCCGGAGGAATTTAGGAAACAATATAAATAGATAAATATAACTCTGTCTGCTTCAAAAAAAAAAAAAAAAAAGATACGACTTTCTGTCAAACTTGGGCAGAAAAACTCAGCAATTGGACGTCTGTCAGTAGAACAGAAAAACCCACCTCCTGTCCACAAATCTGGAAAGCATGCACCAAACATGTAAACTTTCTAGGAAAAGTATGATGAGCCTAGTAAATTCAAGAAACAGAAGCTGCATCACCATTTGATCTCCTTGTTCCTATACATGTTTGTATATCTGTCTAATATTATGAAAATTTCCCATAAAGGGATGTATCTCTATGACAAAAATCAGTAAGCAAAAACAGCGCATATCCTGTAACAAAATTTAGCACACCCTGGTCCTGTCTTCTGTCTTCTGTCTCAGTCAGACGAAAACCGATCGAGTTTGATCTAACAGAGCGACTCATCCAATGAGAAAACATCTCCATCAAATCCTGAATCAACTCCCTCATGCCCGTCGAATTCACCAAGACCCAACAGCTTCTCAATTGGAAGTTCTTCATCCAACACAAAGTCTTCCTTTTGAATCGGTAATTTATCGTTTGATTCAAAACCATCTTCTTTTGGTTTTAGAATGCCATCTTCCATTTCTAAGGGCACAATTTTCATGGTGTTTTTGGTTGTTTTGCTCAATCTTGAAGGCACAGTTTTGATCCTGCGGATATCATTGGAGCTGTCTTGTTGCTCCAACTCTAGTGTCTTTGAAGCTGTTCGTTTTGAGCTGAATTCAAGCCTTCTCGTACAACCTCTAGGTTCAACCTTTTTAGCATGCAGTTTTACTCCAACAGATTTGGAAGGAGATACGATGTCCTTTGGAGGCGAAGTAGAAAACCAAATCCAAGGCTCCTGAGATCTCCAATCGAATTCCCGTTCAAAGGGCCAGAAAATTGGTTCATCAGAATTGAGATCTTCCAAACTAGCTTCAGAAACATGCTCCAGAGTTTTATCTGAAATCAAGTCGGAATCTTCACCATCAAGATTTACCAAAGAGGCCGGGAAACCCGTTCTGTTCGGGTAGAAAATTTGAGAAGATTCATCGGGCATGCTGCTAGGAGGAGTTGAAGAGTTGTCACAACTTTTGGGTTCCTCACAGGACTGCCACTCAACATTCTCAGAACAGCTTTCATTTGCATCAATCAGAGTTGAGCTCAGCAGCCATGTAACTACCTTCCCTCCATTCAAATCATTCTTGGAAGTCTTCTCTGCATCTGGGATGGGATTCTCAAGAGTTGAACATGGAGAAAACAGCCTATTCTCCTCAAAAACTGACCAAGGGGTTGTGCAATCTGAAGACAACCACACACACTCCCTACCATCATAGCAAATTTCCTTGGCCAACTGTTTATCAAGATCAATATCTTCTTCTGCGGAATATTGGAGAAAAGGAGCAGCAGCAGCAGCCTCCTTTCTGGATTTACAGATAGGACCCATCTTTTCAATGCGTGATCTAATGGGTTTGTTGTGAGTGCCAGTTGAAGATATTCTAGCATGTCCATCTTCTATACGATCAATGCTATTCTTTTTCTTTGAGGACAAAGGAGAGTCACTCTTCACAATAACCCCAGAACTTTGTTTTCTAGTGAAGCTCCTTCTGTTGGAGTTTTCAGTCATCGCCAAATTCTTTAGAAGCTCAGAGAGAGAGAGCTAGGGAGTAGAAAAGGTAGGAAACCCCGACAAGACCGGCAAAGCATTGAATGGTTCCAAATAGAAGTCAAGAAATAGAAATAGCGTGTGTAAGATTAAAAGAAACTATCAAAAGGAAGATCCAACTGAGTTTAATTAATATAAGATAGCACAAAAGAGATGACTAGGTCTAAAAATATTAAAAGTAATCAAGTCGAGGCAAATATATTGACAAGAATAATACTATTTTTCATCTTTAATTTTATCAATCTTCAATCATGTCGATTGATGTGACATATTTTAAGTAGCTTTGCATATCAATCATTTATACAAAAAAATCACTTAAATTACAACATATTATAGTGTGATTAGGGATACAAAATTCAATGTGAAGAACAATATCTCCCTAATGATAATTTGACATGCTAATTAGTTAGATTAGAAGAGCGATCACAGTTTCTTTGAAAATCAGTAATCTAAACAAAGAAGTTTCAACATGGAATATTATTCAAACCAGAAAATAAACCATAGAATTTCAAGTCCAGCAATGGACAACCCAACCCAACTACCATTATATTATTTATGAGAAAATGAAATCATGAACTGCAGTTCCAAGCCAAGTCTATTACTAAATAAAAAAGAAGGGTATTTAAAAGTAATATTGGCTAACACATTTGCGCGTTCAAAGGAGGAAAAGTATGAATCAAGGGATGCAACCACGCCACAATCAACAACTCAGGAGAATTTATTCAATTGCCTTTCCACTCGATTATTATTAATGTTGTTATCTCATCCATATAATGAAATCACCATTGAGTTTAATGGAAATATGCATAAAAAAAATATATATATATATATATATAACCTGATAATATATATATATTTAAAAAAAATCTAAAGCCTTCAATGAAATGGATAGTAATTTTCTTCTATATATAATTTATCAGTAAGTCTAGGGGCAACCAGGGTTACAACCCCACTGCGTTCCCGTATGACGTGGACGATGCCACATCATCTTTTTTAATTTTAAAAAAAAAAAAAAGCGAACTTAGAAAGCGGAAAGAAATAAAATAGGTCTCATTTTTGTGTGAGAAGACAAAATCCTGAGCTTCGAGCGTCCTTGTC
This sequence comes from Pterocarya stenoptera, assembly GCA_003123785.1. Lineage (NCBI taxonomy): Eukaryota > Viridiplantae > Streptophyta > Magnoliopsida > Fagales > Juglandaceae > Pterocarya > Pterocarya stenoptera. Next base: position 42,093 of record QEOT01007545.1, read on the forward strand.
TAGTCTTTACTCAGACCATTAAGAGTAATGCTACGTACAGTCCTCATTTGGGGACTGTAATGCAAGCCTAGGCAAATTTATTTTTAAAATTTTTTAAAATTACAAAAATATCCCTTCTCAAATGATTTTTTTCTCATTTAAGAAAGGATCCGCACATACAGTCCCAAATGGGGACTGCAAATAGAATTTCTCAACTATTAATGATCGGTTTGATTCACCAAATTCTGATGTTTACCAAAACTCATCTTATTACATAAATTAATACCCTTTTTCATTCCGAACAAATAGATCTCTCAAGACTCATCTTTCATTATTTCACGTATCAACATGATGAAATTACTAAAGTGCCTGTTATTTTTAAAATTCAGAGAAGTTTAGTGACAGAATTGAAGGAAAAGCTAAGCAAAACAGAATGTGTAGGAGAAGATCTATATTCCATTCGATTCGAGTATATTTTTCTTCTAGGAAGGGGATAGTAACATCAGAGCACAACAACCATCAGTAAAAAAGGAGAGCTCCAAACTGAAAGGAACAACAAAAGCACAATCGAAACCATTAAACCAAACCAAACCGCTATCTTCTACAGACTACAACGCCACTCAAATCAACGATATAAACCCAACTGAGCCTTTAAACCCTTCAGTTCCTCCATCTACCACCATCGCCGCCGTTGTCGCTCGAGTACCTGGACCTGTCACCATACCCACGGTCACGACCACCACCATACCCGCCACCTCCATATCCGCCACCACCTCCATATCTGCCTCCACCGTAGCTTCTGTCACCGCGGCCATACCGGGCTAGCTTGGAGAAAACGAAAGTAATACCGAGTTGAAGGAAAGGACCAGCCGTTGTCCAGTGGGTTCGTTTCATTGACGAAGAGAGGTCTATTCGCGGCTTGGAGAAGACAAGTTCTAGGGATGGAGAAGAAGACAGAGTGAAATATAGGATTGAATATGAAGAAAATGAAATCTAGGGCTTGCTCTACTGAGGAGAGAGCAATGAATCTGGAGAAGAGAGGTTAGGTTTTTGGAGAAGAAGAAATAAGATTTTGGAAGAATAATTGTGGAAGAGAAAGTGGGTTTGAAATGTAATGAGGGAAACCAAATGATGATGGAGACGAGGGACCCCTTAAAGACCAAAACCCATTAAAATGGAAACGACGCCGTTTTCATTTTTGCCACGTTGGATGCGAGGTTGCGGTGAGGACTCGAGGCAGGTTGTCCCCAACGGTTTTTATATGAGCTGTGCTACACATCAGCCTCTGTTCATGGCTGATGCGTAACACACTAATAGATTTAACTTTTTTTTTTGTTATTTTTCTCTTTCATAATTTAAAATCATTGGTTAAGAAAATGCCACATATAGTGTGGGATGGTTGATGCAAAAACAGGGGCTGATGCAAAGTATTTTTCTTTTTATATTTTATTAAAATAACTATAGAGATAGATGACATTAGAACTTCATTTTAGAATTCGAGTTTTGTAAATTCAAAATTCAGAATGTTGGTGACAATTATGGCAGAGATTTTCATTGAGAGAAATTATAATTATCCCAATTTCTAAAAGAGTTATGTGTAGACCACACAACCTATAACAATTAAATAGTAAAATTGATTTGTAAGATTCAAAATTTAAAAACTATCTTCCATATCAATTATATCATGTAAACACTGTACTAAGTATGTTCTACACACTACCTAGAGAATAGAATTTTTCTTTCTTAAAAAGGAAATCCGAGATTTAAAACTCTTGGATTAAATTTAAGAGAAACGCTTCCTGATGGTCCGACTGAAAAACCCACGAAAATAGCCCTTTATTCAACTAACTCCATGTAAGCCAACATACTGTAAGAGAAATCCAATCCACCACAAAGAATCACGGTCGCATGCTATTAGCCCTTTTGCCTTCTCATTTGCACCGCTTGCTTGTCTTTGTCCCTCTCTTTCTCACTGCATCCCTTTGCACCACTGTCAGTTCGACACTGACGCTAGCATCTCAGTCCAATGTCGATGTCGATGCCATCTTCCTCGCACCGCCCAACTCTGCCCCTTTCTTCCTCGCTGTCCCTCTCTTCTTCTCATTTGCACCACCTGACTCTGCCCATCTCTTCCTCACTACCTACACAGTCATTGCCAACCATCTCCATCCCAGAAGAGATCTTTTTTATATCCTCTCCATTTTCGTTTCTCGGATCAAGAAAACCAAAATCCAAGCAACAGATATTTTCACGAGGAAGAATATGTTGAATTACGCTCGGGCCAACGAAGACGAGGTCGATGATTTCAACCAGTACAATCCAACGCCGTACGGGGACGGTTACGACATCGTGCTCCGGCCTCTCCCACCGTCCAATGAGACCTGCTACCCTCTCTCCTCCTCCACGCCTTCTGATGACTTCGACTATGATCGCCCCCAATACACCTCCTACGCCAAGCCCTCCGCCTATCGCAATGAGGCCCTCGAGACTGAATACAGTAGCTACGCCCGTCCCAAGCCTCGACCCGCGCCCCCTTCACCCGGTGAGGGAGATTTCGAAGGAGGTGAGTATGGGGCTAGGCCGGATGTTGGTCATTGGTTCCCTCCTCCTGGGGTGAACAGGCACTGGTATGGTGAGCCTGAGTATGGATCGGGAAGGCCCAAATTTGAATTACTGCATGATCATAGCTACAGAAACTTGTAACAAATTCCAACGTCGAGGCAGTTGGGGGTTCCTTCGGGTGTCTCAGTCGTGGGGTTGAAATCAACTGGGGGTTCGGATGCGACGGGTGGAGGGCTGAAATGGCGAGAAAGGATTTGGATTTGAAATAGTGCTGCTTCAGTAGAATTGTGGTAGACGAGTTACGTGTTATCAAGTGATTGGAAGGCTTTTTTTGGATATAAGCAACCTGACCAGTTGTAAGGATTTCCCTAAATTTAAATCAAAGATCTTCGTCAAATTCTTTATGGAAAATTGCTTAGCGGTCTCCAATATCCCTCTTTTTTTATTAAAAAATGCTAAACGCGCATAATCCAAGCGCACGGACAAAAAGACACGTGAACACAAAAACAAATTTTCGTCTATTTTTCAAATTAAATATTGGAGTTATAGAGACAAAATAAGCAAAAGCACAGAAAACTTCCAAATGTATTTCCCAAAAAATAAAACAAATCATCTTATTATCAGCCATTTATCACAAAATTTAAAAAAAACTGTACTCTTTTCATTTGTTTCTCTCAACTTAGCAACTAATGGAAAAGCGCACTTTGCCTACTCAAATTATTATTAGTTTTATATATATTTTGTTTCTCAAACTATAAAAACTAATGCATTAGACTCACTAATAACTATTAAAAGCTAATAATTATAGAATTAAAATGGATGAAAAATAAGTAGCTCGATATAATGTTGAAGGTCGAATCTTAAGGAAGGGTGCAAGTCATAATTTTATTTGGTAATTTTGTAGGTAAAATATGCATGTCAACTTTTGTTATTTAAAGACTCAAAATATAAAATCTCTTATATCTTGTAAAGGAAAGAAAAGGTTCTATTTTGACCATGGAATTTCCTTTCTTTATAAGATAACTCATCCTATTTAATATGATAAAATTATGGAAAGTGTACACATCCTGGTATAGAGTACACATCCTTTAGTCTATATAATTGTGTGTTGTAAAAAATATATAAATTTTAATCTTAAACTTCTTTTACAAATAGAAAATCTAAAACAAACAATAATTAAAAACTTCAAGATGGAGAATCTGAAAACTCGCAATTAATAATCGCCTTAGGATATATGTTTGATTTCCATTCTTTAGGTGTAATATAGCATCGTTATAAAAACAAGAAGAAATATTGCCAAACGCTGGGGAATGGCATATAAAAGAAGAGTAAACAGAGTGCAATCTGACGAAATTGGCATCCAAATTCTTAAACCAGAGAATAGGTATGTTTGGATACAAAAATAGTTTCATCTCATCTCATCATTATAACTTTATCAAATTCTCACATAAAATATAATAAATAATTTAAATTTTTTAAATTTCAAAATAATAATAATATTAAAAAATAATATTTTAAAAATATTTTATTTATCCAATTTAAAATTATCTCATCTCATCTTACTATCCAAACGACGTATACACAAAATCTTCACAAGTTTAAGAAACGAAAGTATCCAAAACTATGTAAAAATCTCAACATGTTCATCAAAATAACCTTAAAAAAAGGAAAAGAAAAGGAAATTTTGGAACGTATAGTGTAGCAACCTTTCACAACGTCGAAACTGATAAAACGAAAACAAGAAGAAGAAAAGTGTACCTTTTTAGCTCTTTAATTCAACCAGAGGGAGCAAAGAAAGAACCCTAGAGATATGAGGGAGATAGGGGGTTAAGATGATTCAAAAATCCAAAGGATCGAGGACGAGCATTCATATAAATATTTGGAGAAAAATACAAAGAATGGCTCTTATCTCGTCTGTACTCTCTCTGTACTTCCAAAAATAAAAATGCTTGCCATATAGAGCCCCCCCACTCGCTTGGCGGGAAAATAAAATGAAAAAATTAAAATTAAAATCAAATATAGACCTTATAAAAAGATAATGATAACAAATTAATAATAAATAAACCAACAAAATTGATAAAAAAATATATGTATATATATATATATAATAAAAGGAAAAACAGATTGTTACAAATGTGGTAAAGTAGGTCCATATAAATCCAATTGTAAAATTAAACAAAAAATTAATGAATTAGAGGTACCACATAAACTAAAATAGAAATTATTAAATCTTATTATTAGATATTTTGTGAATAGTAGTAAAAAAATAATAATAGAATATTAAATAAAAATGAAAAATAATAATAGAATAATAAATAATAGTAAAGTATTATGTCCGTACCCAAACTAGGCCTTAATGTTTTATCAAAACATGAAGACATTATTCTAGAACTAATAGACAAAATGAATTATATATTCAGAAGAAAGAAAAGAATATTGACAAAATTAAAAGATACTCTTGATTAAAAAAAACAACAACAATAAACATTGCCAAACGCTGAGGAAGGGCATCTAAAAGAACAAAAAAACAGAGTGCAATATGATAAAATTGGCATCCAAATTCTTTAACCAGAGATTAAAGAATTAAGCAGAATCTTCACAAATTTAAAAAATGAAAAGATCCAAAACTATCAACATGTTCATCAAAATAACCTCAAAAAAGAAAAGAAAAGAAAATTTTAGAAATGATTGTATAGCAACCTTTCACAGTATCCAAACTGATAAAACGAAAACAAGAAAAAGAAAAGTTTACCTTTTTTGCTCTTCAATTCGATCAGTGGGAGAGAAGAAAAAGAAATCTAGAGATATGAGTGAGACATGGAGTTTTAGGGGTTAAGATGATTCAGAAATCTATAGGAGTACGAGCATTGATATAAATATTTGAAGCAAAATACAGAGAACGTCTCTTGTCTCGTCTTTAGAGTTCACGGAAAAAATAAATAAATAAAAATAAAATCACTTTTTCTGTGTAATATATAGATTTTACTGAAAGTGGAATTTCTAAAAGAGTTTTGTTACACAATTTTTTAGTATTCATCCACACTTTACACTCTATATTTTTTTAAATTTTTTAATATTTTTTTAAAAAAATTTTTGAGTTTATTTTTTTAAAACTATTTCAAATTTTTTATTCACTATTCATATAAAAAATATTTGATAAAAGAAAAAAAAATATAGAGTGTGGAATGTAAATGAATAGTAAGAGGTTGTAAAGATTTTTTGTTTCTAAAATATTGTATTGAAAACGCATAATTTAATGTTATTTGGTGGGACCTATCGAAATTTAAGTGAATTTATTTACGAGTTTAACTACTTGTAACTTGTAAGTTTGGCATTTCAATATATCATTTATTATGACACTCATCATAGTTATAACGAGAGAACATTGAGTTAAGTTGAGATGAGTTGAATGCTTTATGAATAGTAGTGAATTGAGATTGTAGGGTGAGTTTTGTGATGTCCAACTAAAATAAGTTTTGATTTATTTATGAGAAGTTAAAAAATGCATAGATTCCACCAATGATTAGAAAGCTGTTATAATGATTGAATAATTAATTTATTAATTTTTTTACTAATAAATAATATAAATTCCCTCAATGCATGTGAAAAATAACTTTCCACTACTTTTTGTACGCAATTATTTTCTTACTTGAAATTTATTAAAAATAAAATAAAATAATTATTAATTAAAAAAAAACATTAATATCATCCCCACATTTTATTTCATTATTTGTATACATATTATTTAATAAGTAGTACAAGAATTTTGGCGCGGGAGAAAAATAAAAAATAAAAAATCACCCACCTGTCGTTACTTTGGGGAAGAATATTGTGTGGAATCACGGGAGAGAGAGAGAGAGAGATTCATTTTTGTGTCAGCTATTGTTCCATCATGGAACAGTATAAACCCAGACAAAGCTATGTTCAGTTGATGCACTTTCGCATGTTTGGATGCTCGAGTAGGTCTAATTTCGAGCCCAATTGAGATGATCTGAGTGCATTCAAGGATCCAAACGGGGCGTCTTCTTTGGGTGTTAAGGTCTTATAAAAAAATCTCACTATTATTTATTATTTTATTATTATTATTTATTTATTTTTTACTATTATTCCTTATTATTCATTATTTTTTCATTACATTTTTACTATTATTTACACTACTCAAATAATTTGGAAAGATGTTGGGTGGATAAAAAAAGTCAACAATATGAAGTATTTACTTTTAGATAAATATGGGGTAAGGTAGAGAGCTAACATTCAAGATATATAGATTGGGGATCACTTGGCAATAATGCCCACTGGATGAGTAGGCCTGGACATCGTCCAACATGCACTGATTTTGGATCTGATCCGATCCGATCCGACCCAACCCAAACCAAGTCGAAAAAAAAAAAAAAAAAGACCCTGACCCAACTTGAGTCGGGTCAACCTCGTCTGCTAGTTGAGTTGAAAGTCGAAATTGATCTCCCATGCCCAAAACGATTTCTTTTCCAGGTGGTGCAACTCTATCCCATATCCTTCTCTTCTGGTTGCTTGGTGGACAAGGGCTAAGGCAATCGCGAGGCATCGGAGAATGCAAATCCTCACCTAGCAAAATTCCTCTTCTCAGATTCGACCCTGCTCCATATCCTCCTCTTCGTCACTGCCCCATTGTTGGTTTTTGGATTTCATTTCTGTGTTTTTTAGGTCTAAATCCACACAGGCCCCAACCCATTCCAGTCTCAGCGAGAAGAAACCTTGGTGCCGCCATTCATGAGTTTTGTCGTTGAGCCGCAAGAGAAGCTCATGTGGTGTTTGTGCGATTGTGCCGTGAATGTTGTGCGTTTGTGCCATGCGAAGGTTCAACTATGCCGTGCGATGGGTTCGGTTGTGCCGTGCGATGGGTTCGATGGATTGTGGGGAAGTGAATAATGATTGTATTGTTTGAGTAAAAATGGCCATGTGATTTTCCTTATTTTCCCTCTATTTGAGCCTATGCTTGTTGCTTGTTAGAGTCGACGGGGAAGACGAACGGAGTCGACAGTGATGACGAACGGAGTTGACGACGATGACAGAGAGAAATGGGGAGGGATGGCAACTAGGGTTTGAGATTTGGGGAGGGATGGCAGACGATTTGAGATTTGGGGACTTTTAGTCGGATCGAAACCAACAGTTAGCGGGTTTGGCCCGCAAGTTAGTTCAACCAGCTTATATCGGTTGGGTCGATTCGTATGGACGGACGATGCGAGTTAACACATTTTCTTCACAGCCTTACAATGGAGAACGCTTTTGGTCAACACAATTATGTCACATTTACCCTCTACTACCTCGTCTGACCACCACCCTCTTCACCTAAGCACCATTGGCTCATTAGCCAACCTCCCAAAAGCTTTAAAATTTGAGCAATATTAGTTATTTAATATTCCCAGCTGCCTCCCTATTATAGTTACAGCCTGACAATATCCTTTCAAGGCTCGCAAAAATAAAGATAGACAAAAGCACATTAAGGATTGGGACAAATCAATTTGCTCATGTCTCAAAATCAATATCTTCTTTGAAACTAACAAATTACATCAATGTACAAGTCCCCACCCCAACAAATCTTTGTTGGCGACGTATTTCACACACACGCCTCGGGCTCTTCAACTACAAGTTATTTAAGGAGATCTATGGCCCAGGGTGACAGCGGGGATTACCACTCTAATGCTAAGTCAATCTTTTTGTATGTCTTGAATTCTAAAGAGAGTTAAGAAAGAGTTTGTACATGTCTCACTCTTTCTTTTTCTGGTTATATGTATCCATGTATGTTACCATGTTTTCAATGAGGTTACAACTCCCTTTCTACCGCCCCGTCTACGAGGTCAAGAACTTTCTAGGGTTGGCTCAGTCCCAATTTCTTCCTAACGTTTGGAGGATTCTTCTATCTTCTTATGTGGCGTGGCGCCTGGTGTTAGAGCCCACATGTGATGAGTATCTAGACCTTACAACTCATGAGTTCGTCCACACTCATGGCATTTGGCCATTACAGGGGAACCAATGCAGCTTTCGCTTGTGGACGGGCTCTCGGGTGGCTTGTTTGGAGCCTCTCTTTTCCCACGCCAAGGATTGAAACACGAAGTTTTTCTTCGTGTCCGGTTTTTGTTAGGAGCATATTGCAAACAAAGCCAGCCATCATGAATTTCCATTTCGAGCCATCTGGGGTCACTTCCTAGAAAGTCTTGACTTCAACATGGTCCTCTCTAAGAGCGAAAAGGATCACTTAGATTTTGTCTATTAGTGAGTTGTGGAGAATCCTGAGGCGACTTGGTCTGACGCGCTCCTTACCGAGGAGAAATGACCATTTCCTTGTCTCCCTAGACCAATTGTGATTTATCATCCATCCTACCTTCGACATAGAGGAAACTTCTCCGCCTCATAGTCAAAAAAGGTTCGCCTTTGTTCCTTTGGATCAGAAAAGGAAGAAAGTATGGCCCAAACATGTTGGCGCTCGTGATCTGGTTGGAGTCCCCGGCATGCCAACGCTTGGCCATAGCATTGTCGAGCCAAAAGGTGGTTCCACACGGTCTTAGGTGCGTACTCTCCTTGCATGGGGCCCATGGGTCGGTTCAAGCTTCACTGCCCAGCTTCGATCGTTTGACAGAGATCATTCGCCTAAGGAAGGAGGACATTAGTACGATGTTAGGTCTTGGTGCCGCTGGCGCTTGTGGTTCTGACAAGGTCAAGGGTAAGCCAGCCACAAATAGCGTCATTGTCGGCTGGGAGGGGGGCTCTTTGTCACCATGACCATGTATCACATCCTCCCTCGATGCCTTGATGCAAGCCCAGTCCCTCCCTTCAAATTAGGCAAAAATATTTGAGCAAGGGGAGGAGGACATACCTCGCTAGGCTCCGAGTTTTTTGCTCCCATCTCAAGCAAAATTCCTAGTTCACCTGCGGGGGCTATCATTTGACAAGTTTTGTCATTGCTGCCGAGTGATCCTACAGAAATGCAAGGAGATGATGAGGAAGCATATTCCCCTTTCATTCACCATTCCTTCTCTGGTGGCCTTAAGGCGATAGCTGTCACCCTTCTTCGGTCTCACCTATGCTTCCTGAGGGTGAGGCTGGAGATGTTTATCTAGTGTCTTAGTTCACTCTCGTGGGTGATCCTTTGAGCCTCAGTCCCCACGAGGAGAAAACGGTCCTTCCCCTTTCTCTATCCAATTTCTAATTGTAGAGTGGGGAGATTTCTCAGTCACCTTCCTCTAAAGAGACCCCTTATATCGCATCCTTCCTAGTGAAACCGCAAGGGGTGACATTGGAAGGATGGAGGGTCGATCCATGATTGTGGTGGGCATGGTTTCTACTTCGGTCCTTTTCTCAACTTCTTCGTTGGGTCATCATGGAAGGGCAAGCAATCTTTTGCCTAGTCTTGCTGGTGGTGGACCTAGCTCTTCAAAGCTGCTAGGCCTTCCTGATGGGGCGCTTCGGCGTCTACCTGCCAGACAAGGACTCTGAGGATCCAACTTTGAGTCAAATCGTAGCTGACCTTGAGCACTTCCTTTCCATGGTACTTCCTCTCACTCTCGTAATGTGTCCTCCTTAGGATATTGTCTAACGACCCTGTGGATGCTGCAGGGTGTTCGCTCACTACCAGCTTAGGTCATTCATTGCCAAGCCTAACTAGAGGAGCAAGTTCATTCTTCTTATTCCTTCATGGAGAGAGATAGGCAAGTCGTCGAGATAGCAGGGGTTGAAAGGGAGAGGTTGGAAGCTGCCTATTCTGAGCTAGTCACCCTCATATGCTATCAAGAGACAAAGTGGACAGTCCTCATCAAGAGCTGGTGGACACGCGGGAGAAGTCAGAGAGGTATTTTCTAGAAGCCAGTGCATTAGGGGAGAAGCGGGACTTGGAGCGTGATCGTGGTAATAGGTTTAAGGAGGAGCTAGGAAAGGTAAGGACTATCATATCCATGTGAGGCAAGGGAAATCTGTCTTCCTGGCATGCCTTGTTTAGGTTAGTAAAGTCCACCCATATTCTCTATTTACCGTTGTATTTCTTTACCAACAAAACATTGGAAAGCCACTTTGGATAGTGGGCCTCTCGGATGAAGCCTACGACTAGGAGGCACTCAACTTCCTCAGTGGTCACAGCGTACTTATCCATGTTGAAACTGCTTCATTTTTGTCAAATCTTCTCGGCCTCATAGTCTACGCAAAGATGGTGTTCTATTATTTCAGCATCGATGCTAAGCATAGCCTCGTGGCTCTAAGAGAATACATCCCAGTGTTCGATTAGGAGCTGTTCTAACTACTGTCTGATCTCGAGATCCATTTGAGTCCCAATTTGTGCCATCATTCTCAGTCGATCTTGATCTAAACTATCAAATCTAAAGGATTTTCGGCTTCTCCCTGCTTTAGCCATTGCTCATCCCATGTTTCGATTCCCTTCTCGATGAGTTAGAGTCGTAGGGGAGGGGGCTCCATTGGGCTGGGATGTTTCTGCCATGCACATGTCCTTCTCCCCTTCTCCCGATATTTGAGCTCTTGAACGTAGCATTCCCTAGCTAGCACCTGCTCGCCATTATCCTCCCTGCTACCCACCTCCATTAGGAATCTCATTTTCAAATGATAGGTGGAGGTGACAACATGCAAGCTTTGGTACGTCACCCCAACATTCTTCAAGCCAAAGGGCAACCCTCGATAATAGTATAGACCATGATCAATGATAAACGCAATTTTCTCTTGGTCGCTCTATTCCGTTGGAATCTTATTATAGACAGAATACAAGTCCATGAAGCTTAGCATTTGATTGCCCGCCATGGAATCGACTATTAGATCGATGCAGGGTAGGGGAAAGCTATCTTCCTAGCATGCCTTGTTTAGGTAAGTGAAGTCCACGCAGATTCTCCATTTACCGTTGGGTTTCTTTACCAACACAACATTGGAGAGCCACTCCAGATAGTGGACCTATGAAACCAGCGGCTAGGAGGTGCTCAACTTCCTCCGCGAACGCATCGTACTTATCCATTCTGAAACTCCTTTTTTTTTCAAATCTTCTTGGCCTTGAGGTCCACACAAAGACAGTGTTCTATTATTTTAGCGTCATTGCCGAGCATAGCCTTGTGAGTAGTGGCTCCAAGCAAATACTTCCCAATGTTCAATCAGGAACTATTCCAATTGCTATCTAATCTTGGGCTCCATTCAAGTCCCAATCTATGGCTTCGTTCTCAGTCAATCTTGATCTAAGACTATCAACTCTAAAGGATCATTGGTTTCTCCCTTCTTTAGGTGTTGCTCATCCCATGTTTCGATTCCCTGCTCGATGAGCTGGAGCAGTAGGGGAAGGGGAACTCCACTAGGCTAAGATGTTTCCGCCACGCACATGTCTTTTCCCCCATCTTTGAACTCTTGCACGTAGCATTCCCTAGCCAAGACCTACTCACCCCAAACCTCGTCATTACTCACCTCCATTGGGAATTTCATCTTCAAATGATATGTGAGGGTGACAACATGCAGGCTCTGGTACATCGGCCTAATGTTCTTCAAGCCAAAGGGCATCACTCAGTAATAGTATAGACCTCGATTAGTGATAAACACAGTTTTCTCTTGGTCGCTTTGATCCATTAGAATCTGGTTATAGCCAGAGTACGTGTCCATGAAGGTTAGCATTCAATTGATTGTCGTGGAATTAACTATCAGATCAATGTGGGGTAAGGAAAGATTGTCTTTCGGGCATGGCTTGTTTAGGAAAGTGAACTCCATGCATATTCTCCATTTATTGTTGGGTTCCTTTACCAACATGACATTGGAGAGCCACTCCAGATAGTGGTCCTCTCAGATGAAACTCGTCGCTAGCAGGCACTCAACTTCCCCCCACGATTGCAACATACTTATCCATGCTAAAACTCCTTTGTTTTTGTCAAATCTTCTTAGCCTTGGGATCTACATAAAGACAGTGTTCTATTATTTTTGTGTTGATGTCGGGCATAGCCTTGTGTCTCCAAGAGAATGTATCCCAGTATTCAATCAAGAGCTGTTCCAACTACTGTCTAATCTCGGGCACCATTCGAGTCCCAATCCGTGTCATCGTTCCCAGTCAGTCATGGTCTAAGACTATCAAATATAAAGGATTGTCGGCTTCTCCATGCTTTAGGTGTTGCCCGTCCTGTGTTTCGATTCCTTGCTTGATGAGTTGGAGTGGTGGGGGAGGGGGAACTCCACTAGGTAGGGATGTTTCTGCCATGCACATGTCATTTCCCCCGTCTTTGAGCTCTTGCACGTATTATTCCCTATCTAGCACCTGCTCGCCACGGACCTCCCTGTTACCCGCCTCCATTGGGAATTTCATCTTCAGATGATCGATGGAGGTGACAACATGCAGGCTGTTTAGGGTCGGTTGTCTGATGATCACTTTGTACGACAAGTGGAATTTAACCACAAGGAAGTCCATCCACCAGACACAGGCAATGTGATAGCACCGACAAGTTGTATCGTCTCCCTCCAGAAGCCATTCAAGGGCGTTGGTGCTAGGCATATCCTGCTCTGACATATTCCCATCCTCGTGAAAGCAACCCATAACAAGACATCCGTCAAACTCACATTGTTTTTGAAAACCCTTTGAGTGGTGTAGTTGGCAATCAACAGTGTTACTACAAAAGCATCGTTGTGTGGGTACTACACACCTATACAATCTTCGTCGCCGAAAGTGATAGTTGCGACCTCTTGAGTTTTCATCTGCTTAGGCAACTTCCTTATCGTGAATATTTCCCCATACCTTGTTGTCCTGGAGTTGGCTTTCTTGCCTAAAGTAGTGGAGCTGCCCTCGGCGAAGCCTCCTGCTATATTTCAAATCTCCCCTAGAGGCGCTTTTCTCCTGGGCAGACTGTGGTGAGGACTTTCCCTAGTATCATCTCATGCAATCTTCCTCCAAGTCGGGCTCTCTGGCTTCTCTGAGGTTCCTTGACTCGCTTCCGCCATATTTCTATCAACTGCCTTAGTGTGGGCTTGTGTCGAGCGACCAACCTCTCTAGCTCTCTAGTCCCTCCTCGCATGGTTTCTATTCTCTGCTTGAGGTTGTGGCAATCCTATGTTCCGTGCCCTTGGTGGTAGGCACAATAACAATGGGTGTCTTGTCCATTAGTGTCCCGGTCATCATCTCCTCGTAGTCGTCTGTCCCTCTCTGATTGCACACTTAAACTTGAATGTGTTGTCCTTGAATTTTGTCTTGCCAATGAGGCATTTCCTCCCTTCATTGTTTTGCCATAAAGGGCTTCTAGGCCAAATCCCTCCCAAAAGAGCATCAAGCATGATTTTTCTATCCTGATCATTTAATGTCATTCGTTCCTTGTTGAACCTCACCAGGTATGCCTTACTCTCCTTGGTGAGAAGATAAGCAGATGGTCTCCTCTTCCGCCTATTGGTCATGAATTGCATCAAGAACTGCCTACTCAATTCATTAAAGCTACAAATGGAGCTCAATCGTAAAGCCCTGAACCATCTCCTAACCATCCATTTAAAAGTCAAATGGAAGGTTTGGCATGCAATTTCTCTTGGAAACCCATATAGCATCATATGGACTTTGAACGTCTTTAGATACTCCACAGGGTCTTTCGAATCATCATACAATTCGATCGGCAGAATCTTAAACTTTGGAGGAAGGGGAACTACCATGACTACCTTGTTATATGCTAGGTCCGTACTGCTAATTAAGCTATCCACGGAGGATGGCGTGCCTATTTTCTTGGCCATCTCCTCATGCTTATCTATGAGGTTGCGTAGATCATTGTGCAATTTTCGCTTTTCTTCCTCATTGCTTGGAGCTGGACCACCTTCGCCCTACAACCCTTCTTCATTCTGCCCTCACAATTTGGCACTACACCTTCGTCAAGTCCTGTGTATATGCACCTCAAGGCCTCATTTTCCCTTTGCAAGGTTCCCATTTTTTATGTCACCCTTGTAATCCTCTCTTCCCTTTTTGCGAACCTTATCTCCATTCTTTCACTCTTTTGCTAGCATAATGCAGTGGCCTTCTCAACCCAGGTCGCCTAAGAGCGTGTTCTCGCATGCACGGGAAGGGCACGTTGCAAAAAATTGATAGAAAAACGTTCCCACAAATGGCGTCAACTCTTGGCAACGTGTTTCACACACCTATCTCGATCTCTTCAATTGCAAGCTGTTTAAGGAGATCTATGGCCTTGGCGATGGTGACGACTGCCACTCTGATGCCTAAGTTAGTCTTTTTGTATGTATTGAATTCTAAAGAGAGTTAGGAAAGAGTCTGTACCTCTCTCACTCTCTCTTGTTCTGGCTATATGTATCGTTCAAAGGTTGGTTACATCTCTTGCTCCGGGTGACCTGACAGCTCTCACCTCTACGGAAGCTTGTCATGGCATTTAATGTTGTAACCCCTTTGACTTTTCGAATTGGTGAGGCCTGACACAGGCACATCCCCTGAGAGGACAACTTCTCGCATTTAATGCGATAACCCTTTCTAATTTTGAGATATAGGAGCCATTATGATATGACTTGATCTCTGACCTGGCCAGTCAGAGCATGTCGACCGATTGCCAAGGTGTCCCTTCATACTATGGTGCCTTGCCAGGGTGCAACTGAATGGTTGTCTTCATTCACTATTTTTCCCTTAACGGGCTGGCTCTTGCCTCCGTTAGATGGATCCTTTTGGGGCCTGCTCCTTACTCTAATTTTCGCGTATAGGGTATTTAATTTGGCAGGCCTCGTGTGGGTCAGTTAGCTCAATGGGACCTAACAATCATTTTTTAGAAGTCTCTTTATATGTTGCGTTACAAAAACAATTGCAAAGAGATCAGGATCAAGTGATAATGAACCATTAGGCCTTATTATATTTGGTGAGAACAGATGTTCTTTTTCTTGGGAAACCTATGAAAAGTGAATTGGATAGGAGTTGGGTTTGGAAATTGGAATAACCATATACTACAACTTTTGTTCTTGACCCACCAAGCACCAACACCCCCATTATATATATGCTTTAACACAGCTACAAATGGAGTGTTCACGCTCAATACGGCCATGATTGGCAATTATAAAATAAGGTTCACTTGGTCAACAAAATCTTCTATTGTTCATTAATTGCTTTTTATTTAATTGCTTGGTTTGAGATATTGTGATTATATCACTACAAGAAAATTGTTTATTTGTTACCAGTTATTTTCTGTGAAAATGAGTCTGTTTTTATCACAAATGATCATTTTCGCTGCAAATAATCTATCCCAAAAACCTTCTTTCTTTCTTTTTTTCTTTTTTTTTTTTTTTTTTTTGTAGGGTATAGAGGTTATATACCTAATAATTGACCCCTGCATGCAGCTTTCTAGAAGTATATTAATGCGCACCAATCATATATATATGCTGAGTTAGTTTGCCAATCTCAAAGAATTCTTCTAAGAAAAGTTGAAAAAGGCCTAAAAAAAAGTCATCGCACGGGTCCATGCATCCACCCAAAATTAGTTCTTATCTCGGATAGGGCTGCTTTGCGCAATAAATCACGTCATGCTCATCATGCATATAATAATATGGCTCACTGCCTTCGGATTGGCGTTCGATCGTTTGATCGATTTAAAAAAGTCCATATATAAATAGTTTGGGATGATCATCTTGCTAGCTATCTAGTTGCATTTTTACCCGAAATATATGTGTCACTCTCAAATTCAATTTATATGAAAGAGAATCTATTTAGAAATCTTATATTCAGCACATCACTGATATGGATGTTTTCCACGTCAATAATGTTAAAATATGATTAGTATTTTTATTTTTTTAAAGTTATAATGGGTCATATTATAAGTGGTGTATGTACTAACACACCGATTTCTGTGTAGCGAAACTCAGAATACACACATGATCTAACTGCTAAGTATGTACGTATGATCATCATTCATCATGTTCATCCTAGATAATTTTTTCTGGGATCAAACGTTAACTTTCCCCTAATAAAACTCAGGCATCTTTTGTTGTATACATATCAGTTTATCCATTTCTTTGAAAACTATCGTTAATTTCAATGAAAAAAAAAACACACACACACACATATATATATATATATCAAAAAATCTCCACAACCTCTTACTATTCACACAACGTCCACACCACATTTTTTTTAATTTGTTTGATTTTTTTCTTTTATCAAATATTTATTATATGAATAGTGAATAAAAAATTTGAAATAGTTTAAAACGAATAAACTCAAAAAAAAAAATTTAAATGTGGAGTGTGGAGCGTGGTGGAAGTTGTGTAGCAAAACTCTATATATATAGAATATAGAAGATATATAATTTTGTCCGTTCATACACTACAACATAATTTGCCTTTTGTGACAGAGAAAACCATCACCAAAAATCAAAGAAACGTCACTAAAGACATTTGGTGACGGTTTGAAACCATCATCATGACTGTCACCTAATGTGCGTCACATAATACATTTAGTGACACTTTACTGTTGAACCGTCACTAAAAGTATTTTTAGTGATGGTCAGAGTTGTTCCATTCAGAGTGATGTTCGAACGTTATATTTTTTTGTGACGCTTGAAAATTGTCACAGAAAGTAACGTTTGGATGTAAATTTTTACGTCCGAACGCCAACCAGAGCAATTTACGTTCGAATGTCATAAGTTGACGTTCGTTGATTGATTATAGTTCGAACGTATAATATTTGCGTTCGGACATTTATACGTTCGAACGCATTGAACGTTCGAATTTATGTTCGAACGTTATGGGAACACAATCCGAACGTAACAATGATAACGTTCGGACGTGTGTTCGAATGTTAATCGTCAAATCGTGTATTTACGTTCGAACGTGTGTTCGAACGTGAAATCTTGTTGGAACGTTTTTTTTTTTACATTCGAACGTACAGATCAAAAATACACTAAATTCATAAAATTAAGAAATATACTAATTGTATCATTTTACACACCATAAATATTTTATAACTAACAATGTCTTAAAAAGTTCTAAAATTAGATAGTAAAAGTTATATACACGAATTAAAGTGAGAGAATTCATTTTTTCTTTCCTCGTCCACCCCACTTCTGTTGCAATGACATAACACGCTCCATTTGCACCATCATCTCCCGCTACACTTACTGTTGGACTTCATTGCGCATTCTTTCTTCCTAGTCTTTCTGTTGGTCCTGCAAACGCTTCTCTAAATGAGATTGTCGCTCTAAGAGGGTCTCCAACTCTTGCTGCCTCAACCTCATATACTCATTCTCGCGTCGTGCGGCTTCCAAATCTTTGGTAAGATTATTAATTTGTAAAGTCAAAGAGGATGAGGAGGATGAACCAGAATGCTTGAAAGATCGTCCCAAACCTCTTGTCATATTAGAGTTGAGCCCGAGCACTTGCGTGAATATGTCTATGTCACTCGGAGAGGATTCTCTAGAAACTAACTGTATCTCCATCATTTTTTCCTATCATGTCAAAGAAAACACATAATAAGTAACATATTAAAAGAAATAAAAAATAAATTTTTCACATGTTGTATAATTTATTTAACAAAAATAACAACGCTTACATAATTATCTGCAGCGACAGGATCCATCCACTTACTACTCTCATTAATGTGAGCAGCAGCGTAGACATGAAGAGGGAAAAGTTTTCTGGATCATCACGTTTCTAACAAAGTCACATTAGCAATTTTAAAAAGATAATATTAGTACTTAAATAAAAATAGTTAAATAAATAAATATATTCTATAATATTATTAATTACCATTTTCTCAGCAAGACGGTAGAATGATCTTGAACCAGCACGATGGTGGACAGTCAACACTGATCTATTATTAGCATTCGTAGAACTTAAATGCTACAAAATTAATTAAGAATGTTAATTGATATATATATACATAAAATATATAGCCCAAATATATATATAAATAATCATTAGATATTATTAATCTATAATACCTAATAATCTAAAGTTGCGAAAAGATCACAACACTTTCTCCAATCGTCTAACTTCATCTACTGGAAAGGGGATTGCACAGCCTCTTCAACCTTCTCAAACTTCTTGAAGTGGTCATGATATCATCCCTTGTAACGTCGAAATACTGTAGCCATCAACCTATTCACAGTTCTCAAATCCCCGCTACGGCCAAAATCGAGTTCGAATTTATCCTAATAAGCGAATTACGTTAAAAATATAATATACTAATATAGTATACAACAAATGTACTCTCAACGTAAACTCACTAGCACACGGCTCCGAATGTGCTCCTTAATCTCAAGCGAAACATCTGGCCATGATTGCACATAAAATGGAGCATAAGTTTGGACAACTGTACCAATATATCGCGACGAGCGGATGCATCAATTATTAGATATAATATAATTATATCTATATAGTTATTGAGATAAAAGTATTGATATATAATTAGCTATGTTGTTTTTTTCTTACTGGTAGGTATCGACTGATTGTCGTTCTCTTGTATCTGCACTTGATCTTCAAGAGGGAAACACTCGAGTGGGGAGTCCTCAATAGGTTCGGGACTTGGACTAGGCGGAGGGGGTAAATTTCTTCATTTTCATTTTGGCGGCATCCTTGAGGCATGATTAATATGATAAAGAAAATTAATTAGAAAAAATTATTGAAAAGTTAAATATTTTATAGTTACCTATATGAATAAAATATTTAATACTTTTATTCTTCATCTTCGGATGTATTTTCCATGCTTGTTTTAGAATCTCCCTCAATAGCATCTTCGTCGTCGTCATCAACCTCTTCTTCGTCCTCCTTATCCACTTCCTCCCGGATTCTGCTTCATCTTCTTCTTCTGACTCTTCTCCTTCTTCTTCTTCACTAATTTGAATTGAATGATTATTTAATATGGACGGGTCAAGAAGGACGGGTGAGACGTTATTTCTACATAAGGGGAGCAACTCGAGTGCACCGAGGTCAACAAATAAGTTAATACACTCTCCATCTTCTTGGTAGGCCTCTACTATCGGAGTGTCATCTTCATTTCTATTATTCTCGTAATCCGCACTCATTCCTGCTTCATAAATATTTCGAGGGACAAATTTCTGTACTACTCGCCAAGTTATCTCTCTGTTATCTTCATCAACACTTTTCATTGGATCAATCAAGTAATAGACTTGGGTAGCTTGACAAGCCAATACAAATGGATCATCTTCGTACCATTTAGATGTCGTATTAACACTCATAAAGTTATTATCCCTATGTATCGACATCCGACCACCGCCTAAGTCCCACCAATCACACTTAAAGACATATGTTACAGACCCACGCAGATCTTTCAATCCGATAATATCACGTATGACTAATATCGTATGTTCCATGACTTTCCTCGACCAACAGACCACAGTTTTGAGTCTTTCTATTACGTTCACAATCCAGAATATAGAATCTATAACCTCAAACTGTGCATGCAGTGTATCGAAGTACTCTATCAGAGGGACCACGGGCCAATGCATACAATTCAGAAGAAACTGATTCGGGATCATGAGCATGTTGTTCCAAAATCTATCAATTTCAATAATATATACGTATTAAAAGTAACCCATAATTAAAACATTATAAATCAAATAATCACAATGTAGTTTTAGTTCATACACGTTGCTCAAACCATTTGGAAAATTCTTCCTCTTGTTTTGCCTCTATATTCTTTACGCATTCCATCTTAAGTTTATCCATGTGATTACTGTATATATGTGCAAAATAAAATAATATTTTCAACGCAAAAGTTATAATTAAACGACATTTGACTATAATTTCTCAAAGCATGCAACAACATACCTGAGATAGCAATCAATCTCTCGGTAATTATTTAACACGTACGTACAAACTTTAGCCAACTCTCTATCAATTAAATTGTGACCCGTTTGTGCACTCAAGGGTCGTACATTCTAAGAAAACACTGATAGCTCACGAGGAGGCGTAGCCTCAAGATCAGCATTTCGCTCTTGACGATTAAATCGTGTCTCAACACCACAAAGATATAGAGGTCAAAACGTTAACCATTCATCGTGTATATAGACCTCTGCTATTGAACCCTCAGCTCTAGCTTTATTCCCAACAATGCGCTTTAAATGACCCAAATATCTTTCAACCGGATACATCCAACGGAACTGCACCGGACCACCCAATAATGCCTCCCGGGATAAGTATATTGCTAAATGGACCATGACATTAAAAAATGATGGTGAAAAAATCTGCTCAAATTTATAAAGTATAGTAGCAATATCTTCTTCCATCTCTTGCAACATATCTCGATTTACTACTCGAGCACATAAATCTTTAAAAAACATACATAATTCAGTAATGACGACACGTACATTAGATGTCAGCTTCCCACGAATTCCCACCGATAATAACTTCTGCAAAAGAACGTGGCTGTCATAACTTTTCAATCCACTAATTTTCCAATCAATAGGACTCACGCATCTACCGATATTTGAGGCATAACCATCTGGCAACTTCACACCTTGCAACCATTTGCAGAAATACATCATCTCCTCCCTGATCATCGTAAAACATGCATGTGGCATGATCACCCTATTGCCGTCCACTCGCAAATGTAGATTACGTTTAATTCTCATTCTCTCAAGATATTTCCTTGTCTTGATCGTGTCCTTTGTCCTTTTATTAATGTTCATCAATGTACCCAGTATATTATCACATATATTCTTCTCTATGTGCATTACATCCAAATTATGTCGCAACATGCAGGACGACCAATATGACAAGTCAAAAAAAATACTACATTTTGTCCAATTCAATTCTGCTTCATCTCTTTTTCTTTTATTCTTACCCCGGCCTTTGCCAAAATTGTTCGCTCTAATATGTTACAGTTGTTCCACTATCTCTTCTCCAGATAACTCATTTGGTGCAATTCTGTCCTCTACTCTCCCATCAAACTTAGCACATTCGCTTCTCCATGCATGATTTGGTGGTAGATAACGTCGATGACCCATGAAGCACAATTTTTGAGAATATGTTAACCACTCACAGCAGTTTCTTTATTATATGTCAGACACATCTAACTTCCCTTTAGTACTCCAACATGAAAGATTTCAATATGCCGGAAAGTCATTTATGGTCTATAATACTGCAGCATGCATCTGAAAAGTTGTCAACGTGGATGCATCATACGTTCTGACGCCTGTTTCCCATAACTCTTTCAACTCTTCATTCAACGGCTGCATGAATACATCAATGTCATTCCCAGGTGATCTCGGGCTGTGAATAAGTAACGTTAACAAAAAGTTTGGTGCCTTCATGCATCTCCATGGCGGAAGATTGTACGGAATCAACACTACGGGCCAAGTGCTATAACTTGTACTCATATTCCCAAAAGGGTTGAATCTATCGGTAGTGAGTCCCAAATGCACGTTCCGAGCCGCTATCCAAAACTCTGGGTATTGATCATCGAAAGATTTCCATGCAAGTGAGTCAGCTGGGTGCCTCATGTATGCATCATTCTTAACTCTTTTCTCCTCGTGCCACCTCATATCAACAGCTGTTTTTTTACACATATATAGTCTTTGCAACCTAGGTCTCAAGGAAAAATATCGCAACACCTTAACAGGCACATTTTTCTTAACCTTCCACCTCGACTCTCCGCATACAGGACATGCTTCTTTTCTTTCGTTCTCCTTCTAGAACAAAACACAATCATTCTTGCATACATGTATTGACTTGTACTCAAACCCTAATCCCTTTCTCAACTGTTTCACTTCATAAAAGTTTTTTGGAAATGCAAATCCATTGAGAAGCACCTCGTTAAATAAGTCCAATACCATATTTATTGCTTTCATCGACATCCCACACAATGACTTAATATGAAGCAACCGCACAATAAACGACATTTTGGAATGTTTTGTGAAGCCTGGATAAAGCTCGTGTTTTGCATCTTTCCACATTGCAGCAAAGTTTTTAGAATCACTCCCTCGACTATTTGAGCCATTGTCGTCTACGTCATCCATAAACATCCCAGCTCCAATGTCACCTAACATCTCCTCCATCTCATCCCGCTCATAATCATCATCCATGTTCTCAAATAATTTGGATGACCGAACAATACATCTATTGACTGTGCATACGGCTCACCATACAATACCCATTGAGTATACCCCAGATCCATACCGTTCACAAATATATGACTTTTAACTTCAGCCAATCCTATCGCACACAAATTTTTACACCCTCGACATGGACACTTAATGCAACCACGACTATCAGCAGAGCCTCGAGCAAAATCAATGAAGGTTTTCTTACTCCACACGCATAGGCTGCGTAATCCGTTCCAAGTCTATCGCCTAGACGCATCCAACTTTTATATATTTCTAAAAATTTCTATCTATTAGTAACACTTAATGTACATTGAAAATTCACATACATGTAATGCTCCAATTGCCACTGCTAATTTTTATAAAGGTAGTTGGTCCTATCCCATTCGAGATTATATTATCCATATTGTACATATTCCGTCACTCTACTACTATTCACGTCAGTAGAAATTTTGGCAGCACCTCCTCATAGTTCTCCAAGTATACATGTTCATTAAGTGGAATTGTGACCCTACGAACAGTATACCCGAAGAACAGTAGAGGAAGACACCGAAACTTCATACTACACATGTTCAGTAGGAGTAACAAGAATGTGCAATACAGATGATATAATCCCAAACTGTCCACACTTGACAATTCAGGAATTACTGCACACCTAAATGTATACTAATTCCTGAACGGGTCTAAGGTTATTTATGCAATGTCACACATATTCATTCAAAAACCACATGAATCTTATATATACTAAAAATGTTAGAATTAGTAATGTTAAAAACATTCGGAAGTCTTATATTGTTAAACTAGATAGAGATTTACAGAATATGTTGGTGCACCTACCGACATACGTACACAACGAGGGGGAATGATCTTGAAGAAATGTCTAAATTTTATTCTAATTGCTTAACTGTTACAAACTTTCTGGCTTTTACAACATTCAAAGCCAGAGAGACTTTGAGAGTCAAGCAGTTTGACTGACATTTCTTCGAAATCATTTTCCTTCGTTATATAATATTAACTAGTTATTATATAAATTTTATCCCTCTAAGTTGTTATGGTCCACAATATTATAACTAATTGATATTTATTTATTTGTTAAGTTACTATTACTATATTTATTTATTATACTCTAAGTTGTAATTTTCACAATATTATAACTAGTTCATACTTAGTGTTAACTAGTTGATATTATAACTACTTAGACTCATTTATTTATTATAATAAAAATTTGTATTTATTTATTATACTTAGTGTTATCCCTCTAAATTGTTATAAGTCCAATATTATAACTAATTAGACTTATTTATTTATTAAGTTAAAAATTTTGTATTTATTTATTATACTTAGTGTTATCCCTCTAAGTTGTTATAAGTCCAATATTATAACTAGTTGATACTTATTTATTTATTAAGTTGAAAATTTTGTATTTATTTATTATACTTAGTGTTA